>PVJH01043650.1:0-13492 GCA_004026705.1 Nesogale talazaci | reverse complement strand
TTTTCCTTTCTTTTACATATAATGACATGTTACATGTGTAACATGATATGTACATATGTAACATAATATAAAATTGACTGTTTTATTCTCTATTTCACATAAGAACCAAATAAGACTGATAGGGGAGGCTACAGTATGCATTTGAGTTTCCTAACTTTAATGATTAGCTATCTTTGTGAACAATGGCATAGCATGTGTCACAGTACCTTGTGAAATTGCAGGCTAATTTACATAGGGTAACATGTCAGTGGTCTATTTGTCTAATTAGTGAGGTTTCCAGTATCCCAGTGAACCCAGCAGGAGTAACACACCATTTTAAATAATGTAACAGCAATGTTATACAATCCCAGTGCTTCACTTTCTCCGAGTAAGAAACAGGATCTGCTCTGAACAAGTTGGAAAGACAGGAGGAATCACAGATGTTTGTCACACTTGTAGATGTGTTGGATGACATTCCATAATACTGAGAAACATGCCAAACTATTTTAAGAAAATAAAACACTTGAATGCAGGCATGGCATTAACCCAGTGCAGCCATGAATGTTTTAAACATCTTGTTAAGATGTCTAATAGATCCAAAGAGGAGGAAGTGAAAAGCTAATACTATAGTTTTAGTGACTATGTGATCACCAGATTAATAGAACAATTCAATAAGTAGCTGTGTTGGTTGGTTTGTCTAGAGGAACAAAATCCAGTGACACTCATAGACATATAAGAAAGAGCTTTATATTGAGAAACAATCTTATCTGAAGAAGACATTCCAGCCAAATCCGGCTCATGTCTCCAACTCCAGTACATGTCAGGGCCCTTTTCAGCCTTGTGTAGCAGCAGGTTAGTGATGCAGGAAGGTGGTACAGAGTGCAGGTCATAGACCAGCAGGTACAGAGTCCAGTGGACCCAAGATTGGCAGGACATGGCAGAGCAACAACAGCTCTCAAGGTTGGGGTGGCCCACATGGGGCCACTGCTGTAGGCGGAGTTACTGCAAGCAGGAAAATAAAGTGGCAGAGAGAAGAAGGTTCCCAGTTTCCCCATCTTATAATATGACCAAGCATGATTAGACTATGACAGTATGGAAAGTATGAATTCTTCAAAACACTTTCACACATTTGGGGGTTGATATACAACTTCTAAGTACCATATTAGCGATCTTAATCTGGGGTCTCAAGAGGAATAAAACCAGTGAAGTATATAAAGACACATATGGAAAATATATGAAAACAGGTGACACAATAGAAAATCACCATGCCTTTGCAGGAACTGGCAGGCTCTAATTTCAAGGATCAGGCAGCAGGCTTCTGAAGAACTCTGTTGACTCCACAATTAGAGTGGCTTAAATAACCAAAATCTACAGCTCAGGGGTCAGGCCAGAGATTTTAGAAGGCTGATGTCCCAGGAGACCAAGGCCAGACAGACAACAAGAAGAGGGGCAGTCTAAGCAAGAGAGTGGGATTTCCTGCAACGTTCATTTATCTATTGGGAGCAAGTTACACCCCCAAGGAAACACCCCTTTCAACTGTTTGGTTGTTGACATCAAATCACATATTTGCCAAACCAATGAGAATTATAGCATAAAGAGTTGGCAAATAACATTAACCATCACAGTAACAAAATAAAGCTCTGTAGATACTGTTCTTAATAATGTTTGTATTTTCATGTGAGCCAGCACTAAGTCCTGTATGCACACATTATTTCGAACCTTAAATGCTCTACTTAATAGGTCAGTATGAAATGAAATCTTGACTCATAACATAGCAACATTGCTAAAGCATTACATCAATAATAACTAGTTACGTATCTTAAATTGCTAATTGATATATACCAGGAGACACATGGAAAAAAGTTCAATTAGGTGGAGCTTTTGTAGTAGTCATTTGTTTCCTGCTATTCTGACATTGAGCAACTCACTCAGAGTTAGTGCATCCCGTGGCTTCATCAGAGAAGTTTCTCTATGATGAAAGTGATTTTGTTTGTAAAAGCTGTTTAGTTCAAATCTCATTTTCTGTGATTTAAGAAAACAGCAACTGGCTGAAAAATTTTGCTTCCTCCTTGGAAAAAATGCTGCAAAAAACCATTGTGATGTTGAAGACCACTTACAAGGATAGCACCATGGGTGAAATTCATGTGTATGAGTGGCGCTTTCTCATTTCAAAAAAGATGAAATATCAATTGATGACAAACCTCCTCCTGGACATCCATCAAGTTCCCGAATGGAAGGAAGTGTTGACACAATTGTGCACTTGTTGCTCAAAGATCAACTAAAGACCATTGAAAAGATAAGGAAGTAATCTGGACTATCTTGGAGCGTGGTTCAATGAATTTTAATTGAAGATTTGGGAATCAGAAGAGTTACTGCAAAATGTGTGCTTCGGGCTCTGTCTAAGCAGGAAAAAGGTCACTGAGTGGAAACATGCTGTGCTTTGAAAGAACAGTTCCCAAGGTCATTACTCTTGATGAGTTTTAGGGATGTTCCTCGAATCCCTAAAGCAAAAATCAATCAATCCCAGGATGCCATTGTCCCCTGAAAAAAAAAAAAAAAGCTTGTCAAGTGGAATCAAAGATCAAGATGATTGTGTTAGGCAGTGTTCTTTAGAGAACCAAAACCAGAACACACACACATATATACACACACATAGCATATATTCATGTGTGTACTGGGAAGACATGTCCATATCTGGGGTAGGTGTCTATTCTAGTAAGAATAAAACACTGTGGCCTCCATAACAGAAGTGATTCTATGAAGTCAGCCTGCTACCAGGTTGCAGGTTGGTCTCCTCAAGGAATGGCCCTATATCTTGGAATCAATGTTGGCCTCTGCTGCTGCCACTCAGCAGTGGCAGTGGTCAAGTCAGCCTTGGTGAGTGAAAGTCCATGTTGATGCGCCCATGAATAACTTCCATCCCTGCCACCATGTCCACTTTGTTCATCCCTGCCACCATGTACAATTTGTTCATGTGTCTACTGGGCAATGACAGTACTGATGGAGGAAAAATGAGGCCTAGTCTTCAAAGTAACTGTCATCTTGTCCACTTAATTTTTAAAGTTCTACTCTACAGAGATAACCCTTTGGTGAGCATTCACAGGAGACATGATAATCCTTTCTTTCTTAGCCCATTCAGAGAGGTCTAGCCACACACCTCTTCCCTGCATCTCCTTGTCACGAATTTTTAAATCATTTTCCTTCAAATTCCCTGATCATCCAGCCAAGTCATTAGCCACTATCCATGAATCAAAATACAATCTCACCTTTATTCACTTCCTCCAGACAAACTAAATGGCCAGAAGCATTACTTAAAGCTATGTCCATTGGGGGGATTTCCTTTCACCATTGCCCTTCGGGGAGATCTCAGAAAGGGGTTGTAGCGCTGACGCTGTCCACTTAAAAATGTAGAGTCATCAGTAAACCAAGCATGAATTTTTTGTTCCTCAGTCAACAGCATAAAGAACTCCTTAGGAAGCCATAGGTGCAAAGTAAGAGAAGAAAGAAATGGAGACTGTGGGAATTTTGATCACTTCTTCATGCAGCTTACTTGTACCGTCAGATTCTATTATGGCCTGATCTCATACATACCACTTCCATTTAACAATAGAGTATTGCTGTGCATATCCAATTTTATGACTCTGTGGGTCACACAATTCCCAGTTCATGATTATGGGTAGCTCAGGCCTCATGGTGAGTTGGTGGCCCATGGTGAGGCACTCAGTCTGAACTAACCCCAGTCCTAGGTAAACACGTTTTTCAAAAGGACAGTAGTTGTCTGCAGAGGACAGCAGAACTTTACTCTAAAATCCCAAGATTCTATGCTGTGATTTCCCAATAGCAGCCTACCAAAGACTCCACATGCCATCTCGACCCATGATTGACATCTCTAGCACCATTAGGTAAGTTGGATCATTTGGGCCCCATCATACGGTCATACAATCATATGTTGTAGAGACCTTTCTTGTTCTGGGCCACACTCAAAGTTGACAGCTTTTCATATCACCTAATAAATAGATCAGAGGGGTACACCCAAAAGAGGAATATATTGCTTCCTACATGCAAAGAAGACCACCAGGCATTGTTGGGAGTGGTCAACAATGACTTGCCCTTCACTGTAATAGGGATATCTCGACATGCCTCACACCACTGAACCCCTAGAAATTTTACTGAGGTGGAGGTGATCTGAATCGTCCTTTACTTGAATTAGGCTAATTTGTTTGGTTAGTTTGTTTGTTTGTTGATGTAAGGGGAATAGTGAATTTCATTCCACCAGTGCAGACTAATATTCAATCTCTTTATTTGTATGTTCTGAAAAGATTGCACAACAGCGTGTGATCAAAAAAAATGGCCTGATTATGGCAGATGAGGAAATTGTTTTTGCCACCATGACAATGCACCTGCTCATGCTGCCATCTCAATGGGCCAGTTTTTGGGAAAACAAAAACAAAACCACCATGGCTTTCTTGCCCCATGCACCTTACTCACCTGAGCTCCCCCAGTGTGACTTCTTGTTTCCCAAAAAGAAGAGGGACAGGTGATGTGACAGTCATGTGCTTATGTTAATTTCATGATTGAGATGTAGGGGTGGTGTCTAGTCTGTTAATCTGGAGATAGCCATTGAGTAGCCAACGAGGTCTCTGTGTGGGCAAGGCTTTCTCCTGATACATTTGGAAAATCTTGTGATATTTCCCTCGTGGAGATGAGAATCTATCTCCCCAGTTGTTGGGAGTTAGTCTTAGAGATGATTAATCACAGACAAGACAAGATGGCAGCGTCTGAGGAGTCACACGGCTTTACCCTGCTGGAACCAGACCTCTGAAGCTGGATGGGCACGTGGACACCCTGCCAGAGATGGGATGTTTATGCCACCACTGGATGCTGTTGACAGATCCTGAGCTCTGGAAGCGAAGAGCCATGGGGAGACCCCGGCCAGTGCTGGGATTCTGCACCCACTCACCTGTGACTTTGTGAGTCGGAAGGAGATATTATGGACTGGTATCGGGCATGTGGGCTAATATCGGACTTATGACTTTGAACTGGACTTGGTTGGGATGCTTTCCCAGTGTTCTCTTCCTTTTTATACAAACCATTCCCTTATATCCATAGCATGTCTATGAATTTGTTCCTCTAGTCTACCCAGACTGACACAGGTAATGAAGATGTGAGGAACAAAACAAGTGAGGTGCTCTCAGCCATCCAAACAGATGGGTTTGAAAAATGTTTCCAAGAGTAGAATAGCAGATTTGAAAAATGCATTAAGTTAATGGAGAGTACTTTGAAGGTGATGAAGTTGTTTTTAAATTTTTAAAAACTAAATACAATTTATGGAAAAGATTTTTTTCAGATGATAACCCCTCATATGTTTTGAGGCGCAGTCTAGCTCATGATAATCTGGATTATGAAAAACAAAGGGATAAAATAAGATGAAAAGGAGAGTTTAAAAATAAAACTAAGATAATAAAATTTAAATCATTATTATTTCTTCAACACCAGTAATCTCCTGCTTGCAACATATTAGGGTTATGAAACATATAACTTGCAACTACCAGGATTTTTTTATTTTTACAGTTTTCTCTTACTTACATAATGTGTCTACAACTTGAGTAACAGGGAGTGCAGTGAGAATATTGATGCTGTAAGCTCATATGTAATGTTTTCAACCCCCTGAAACAAATGCGGATCTGATTTATCAAGCTACTGAAACTGAAAGGCAATAATAAAACCTAACATAAAGTTAAAACAAGATGTTTCGAACTTACAGTCTCAGGAACGCCTTGGGACAAGTCTACTCTGTTGTAGAGGATGAGTAGGATTGGGAATCGACCAGATAGCAATGAATTTGTGTTTTCTTTTTTACTTGTAGTTAAACCTATGAATGGAAGGCCCAAAGTATGGTCTAAAATTTAATCATGGCCTGAACTTAAAAAAAGAGAAAACATAAAATTCAAAGTAACAACTAGATAAGTGCTAATTTCAGGATGTCTTATTTAACAGTACACATTCTAGGGAACTTTGAAAAAATCACTATTAATGCTAAGTCATTTCGTATTATGCATCGACCTATTGCAAGGCAGTTCTACCCTGTCATGTAGGGTCACTCACTACGAGTTTGGCATTGACTTGATAGCAGTGAGTTTGTTTAGTATTGTGTAAATTATAAAGATGATTCTACACTCTCACTATTTCATAAGGTATGTTGGAAATATTGCAGTCTTTTCTCTAGCATTTTATTCTTCTGAAAGTCATCATGTTTCTCAATTACATCTTCCAAAATGCAACATGGTTTACTTCCTTCTGAAATGTCTCTAAGTGTACCAATATCACTTGTATGTCACATACTATTGCATTTTTTGACTGATTATCTTCTCAGTTCTGAGTCAGCAGGAAAAATTGGATATTATATAAAAATGCATTTCAATCTACTCATAATTATATCACCTTTAAACAACAACAAAAATAATGTATTTTCGGATCCACATACATGTTAAGTTTTCATATTGCCTGTCAGAAAATGCATATTTTGGAAAAAGAATTCTGGGGTGGTGGTGGGGAGTCAACCTTGAAATAAAATTAGAACAGAGGGGAAGGTGGAAGCAAAAATGAGGCCTAGCATTTATTTATATGTAAATGTTGAATCGGGAAATTGAGTGAACAATTATTGGGAGAAATCACTGCCAAAAGGATCAGAGATTTTAGTATTCTATCTTGAGGTAATCTTCATTGCGTGGTGGGTTCTCAGGTGGATCCATAAATAAATTAATCAGCAGTATGTTTTCCACACACAAAGAATACTTCCATGCAATTCTAATTGGCATTAGAATTACATCACTGATTCTAAGATGCTGAACACTCTGGGGCTTTTGCCATTTTTTGTTTCTCCAAGTTCAGTGAGCTTTTTAATTTGAAGAGCTTCTTTCTACCTTATCGTATAACTTCATTTGACAATTTCTGTTAGGTTTCAAATTGGAAATGAGAGATCTTGAAAATGAATGGGAAAGATTCAAGTATATAAAAGATCATTAATAATAATGCCAGAGTGATATGAAAAATTATATATTTAAATCATTTTCTCCCACTGAACTCTAGAAAAATCAGTCTCAAATTTATATAAGACAATAGTTTTACTAACAACATTTTTGAAACTTATCTAAAAATTATATGTAATATTTCTGAAAGGGAATTAGCTATAAAGGAGAGGAAGTAGCTCCAATTATGGCATTTAATTATGAATATCTTCCAGGTGGTCAGTGATCAATTCCAAAAAACCAGACAACCCATGCCACAACTTTCACAATCCCGTTATTTCACAGGGCTTGATATGTCCTTAAAATGCCTTTAATCAATCACTATTTTTACACCATAGACTCATGTGAATGTAAATAAAAATGTGAAACATGTACATTGCCTAACATTGGGTTTTAAAAGCGAAGAGACAATAGTGAATGTTTTGACCTAGAGACACTGCAGAATGTGGTTCTTCCACCACACTCACTGCCATGGAATCAAGAGGTCAGAACTGCCCCCGTGGCTTTCTGAGGCTGTAACTCTTTGCAGGAGATGGTAGAGCAGAAAGTCTCACCTTTCTCCAGTGGAGCGACTAGTCGTTTTGAACAGCAAACTATATCCAACATGTAATCGCCCAGGCCACCGTGGCCCCTCGGCTAATTTGACTAGTCTATAAACCATGAAAGGACAGGATCCCTGCCATCCCCTAGTTTAACCATAGCATAGACTGGGCAGAAAAATGATTTAAGACGAAAGGTAGGGGCTGAGCCCTGGTGGCGAAGTGGTTGTGTGCGGGACTGCGGCCCACTGGGATGGAGGTTCTATTCCAGCAGTGGCTCCACAGGAGGAAAGGCTGGACCTCCTACTCCCACCACCAGAAGGTAGAGATGCCCAAAAAACAAAAAAACAAAAACAAAGACTAAAGGAAACTATAACCATTTCTGTCTTCTAAGAAGTTACACATCAAATAATCCATTGGTGTGATTTTATTTTATGCTTCTACAATTAAGATGATTTGAGAGCAAAAAGGGAAGTTTTATGTACTAAACTATGACTTCACTGCCACCCCAAGATAAAATATGTTGATATTCTAATGCCCAGTCCCTGTGAATGTGATGTTAAGATTGGGATTTTCAGATGTAATTAGTTACAGGAGCTTGCATGGGCCCTACTGTGATATAAAAGATGTGCAGAGACAAACATACAGAGGGAATGTCATTTCCTAACAACAGAAGCAGAGATTAGTGTTATGCTATGATCACCAACAAATACCTGCAAAAGCCTCCCCCCCCCAAAAAAAAAAGACTAAGAAGGACCATCCTGTATTGCTTTTGTAAAGAAAATACATCTTTTCGCACTTTAAATTTAGGTCTCTAGTACCCATAATTCTGAGAGGATACATTTCTGTTGTTTAAAAGCACCCACTCCGTGGTAATTTTTATGGTAGCCAAAGAAACTAGCATGGGGATATCACTTTTTTTTTTTTTTTTTTTACTTTTCTGGCTCTTCTAGTGTACATAAAGTAGAAAGCCAAAACTTTTTTTGGCTTAGTATATAAGTGGGTCATGGTATATCAGAATCCAAGCTACTAAATGGGAAGGCCAAAATTATATTTCAAGTAAGTTTAATAGGATAATAGAGAAACTATATCCCTAAGTACACAGTATGGATTCTACTTCCAACCCAAGGAAAACAGAATCTTCACAATTGAACCGATGTGCAACATCATGATAGAAAAAATATTGCATTTGTCAAGGATTTCAAATAACTCGGGTCCACATGGAAGCAATCAATGGCATATTGCTTTGGGCAACTTCACTGTAAAACCCCTTAAAAGTGTTAGAAAGCAAAGATGCCCTTTTGAGGACTGTGTATACCAGATTCCAGCAATGGACTTTTCAATTGCCTCATCTACCTGTGGAAAAGGTGGGCAATGAATAAGGAAAGTCAAAGAAGAATCAATGCCCACCCCCCCTCCAAATAAAATGAAGAATCAATGCCTTTGAATTATGATGTTGGCAAAGATATTGAGCCTTCTATGGATTGCAAGAATAATAGGCGAACCTGTCTGGTAAGAAGTATATCAAGAATGTTCCTTAGAAGAAAGAACAGTTGAGTCTTTGTCTCATGTAAGTTAGACATATTTTCCACAGAGACTAGTTCTTGGAGAAAGATTTCATGCTTGCTAAGGTTGGATGCGAAAAAAGAGGAAGATATTCAACATATTCCACAGAATTAATTGACTCCGTGACTGCAACAGGGCCTCAATATAGCAACAATTGGGAGAGTGACCCAGGACTGGCCATTACTTTCTTGGGTTTTGTTGGGTACACGGTCATTCCAAGCATAAGAAATTACATGATTTTCTGATATAAAATAGCCAATGCCAGTCCATATCAGCTCCGTAATACAGCTCGACCTCAGTTACATCTTGAGTACCTTCTCAGTCAAGGGTCCTGTTCTCGGCCACTCCCTCTGATAATGCATGGCTTCCATTCCCTAGCCCTTCAACATTGGACACTGGTTTAAAGGTATGCACATAGTCTGTCAGGCTACTTCCTGAGAGACCGAGAGGTAATTCCTTCCTCTTGGCAACCTTACACTCTGGTAAATATTTTACATCGTTAAAAAGTTATAAAACATAAGTATTTGCATTGTTGGTAGTCTTATTATTATCACTGTATTAATTACCCTGATTACCCAGCTTTCTTCAAACACCCAGTTTTCTAATTAATTTTTTAAAGACTCAAAGATATTTGTCAGGAAAAAGTGTACTCGTGATTCATGTACCGATATACAAATGAAGACATGGTAGAAAACTTATTTTTTCTCATACACTATGAGGGCCCCATAGTGTATGAGTAAAATAAACTCTATAAGCAGATTCTCTAATGGACCCAAAGGAAAACCGAAAAAGGACAAATGCCTTTTATTCTAAAAGTGACATTTTTGTTGTTGTTTTGAAACCCTTTACAGAGGTCATTTTGCAGCAGATTTCTTCCCCAATATCTTGACTGCTGCTTCCAAAAGCATTGGTTGTGAAACCAGGTAAAATGAAATCCTGTACATCAAGATTAGATCAGTTTAGGAAAAGGGCACAACCTTGATGCACAGCTTTTATGACTTTAACCACTCTGTAGCACATTACTCTGCTTGAATAACTGGTTGTAGATCAGAAACTTCTAAACTCATTTGGCATATGGCCCTTTTCCAAAGAGAAAAAAAATTACTCAGTGCCTCTCCCTGGTAATGACTTGTATTATAAGTCATAATCCAGGATACAGTATAAATATTTGCTTTTTCAGTCTCCCTGGGTCACCCCAGTGCCACCCCATCCCATCCTAGAGAGCAAGATCTGTGATCTATGCACAAGTTTATGTGAAAACACCTAAGTATGTTAGAATTTCAATTCTTGGAAATGTTATCCATAATTTCTTATTATCCACACCGCCTTTGCATGATCAGTTAAACGCAGATACTCATCTTTCTGGTGTTCTTGACTTTCAGCCAAGATTCATCTGACATTGGCAAGATTGCCTTCATTCAACATGTTCTGCTTAATCCAACTCGAATTCCTCTAAGTTCCCTCCACTGTAGTGAAGCAGACATTTCTGAATTATCTTCTTTACATTTTTTCTTGCATGTGAGAAATAATAATGTTCAATAATCGCAGCACTCAATCGAATCACGTCTTTGGCGTATTCGCATAGTATCTGGATCTTCCCCAGCCAGCCGGCCAGATGATTTGGGGTGCAGTTATTCTGTGCCTGCCACCCATGCTCTTTCCTCCCCCCTTTCTGGGCATCCACATCTAAGCACGTCCAGCATTGCTTTTCTTGTTGAAGCATTTCATTTGGTATGCTCTCCGTTGCTGAAAGCTTGTTTTCCCTAACACTTTCAGTGAAGTTTGAACTTCTTTATTACTTCCGTTCTTAATCATATGCTATCTCCTGAAATGATGGAATGATGATCTATTCTTTTTACTACAGTTCTTTTGTCCACATTCTTTTATTTTGTAGTAGTTTATTGGAATATGGTTCTCATATCATAAAATTACATAGTTGAGCCATATCAAGAATCATTGTGCAAAAATCACCTCAATCAGTTTTAGAACATTTTCTTCATTCTTCTTTTCAAAATGATTGGCTCCTCATCCACCTAACCCAACCCCGCCAAGCTCCCCTGCTCTACTCCCAGGGACCTATTAATCATTGACTCTCTCCGTAGATTTACCTGTCCTTGATTTCATATAGAGAAAAGCACTTAAAACAACAATACGGCATGCACAATCTATCAGTAACAAAGGGAAACTGATAAAAATCAAATGAAAAGGAAGCAGAAAATATTAAAAGCCAGAACAAATTTAAAATGTATCAAAAGGGAGATTAAATGATGAAAGTGCAAAATTTTAACCAAACTGCATCTGCAATAATCCACTTTCCAGTTCACTCTGTATCAAAGTAAGGCTGTTCTTATCATTGGTATATGATCAGAGAAGATTCACCAGCGAATTAACCCACACAGACTTCCTGTTCACTTTTGAAAAAACTGATACAGCTGTTATAAATGGGTCAAAAGGAAGATAAAATGATATTATAATTTAACCTTACAATGTCTGCCACAATCAACTTTACAGTGTTCTATGCCTGATAACAAGGCATTCACACCCTTTAACTATGATCAGAGGGAAGTCTTGAGGAGCTCAATCCAGGTGCAGACTCTGAAAAGGGATTTTCAGTGTTTACTGTTATCCATAGCCTTTTGAAAACATTCACAATTTAAGCTTTGATACCATAAACTCCTTCAGATTTGGAATTTAGTATATATATTAGTATATATAATCCTCAGACCACACAGGCTGATGTACTTCTTCAACGAGAACTTAATTGACACCCCCTTACATGGCTGCTTGTTTGAAGACAAGCCTTTAAGAGCCAAACACTGTTCCTTTGGACAGATGGAAGCTATCTGTTTTCTTCCTCACCCTTCTCTAAAGGGCCTATATCTTTAGGGGTTTCTTCATGGAGGATGTAGAGTGGAAGCATATTTAACCTCTGCCTTGTGGCAATTGACTCTTAAAATGCTTTGTGTCTAAACCTCCCTTTTTCCTGCTGAAGCTCGAGAAGATCAACTGTGGAGACCACACTGTACATTGACATAACTTTCTGAACCGACTTCCCTACATTGAATGGATCTGGTTCAACAGGTTCCCTTGGGAACACACTGTTCTGCTGGGCTAATTTTTTGGAGGCACTCTAAGTAGATTAAAGCAAGTGAGGATAAATATTCGCAGCCATCCCCTGTGGCACATTTGGGCATAGTTTGTTTAGAATGAAAATGAGCATGTGTAAACTGGAGACTTAGTAGCGATAATTTTTGATGCATTCTTGCATTCTGTTTTTGAAAGTGCCCTTCATAATCTTCTGGCAAGGTGTTTTAATCCATCAATTCTTTAGTTTTCTTTAGTCAAAATTTTAACAGGATTTATGAGTAAACATAGAATTACAAAATTCACTGTTGTTACCAAAGAAATAATCCACTGTGTATAAATGCTTTGAGTTCAAAATTGAACAAGAAAAAAACACAAATAGAAAAGGTTAACATAACATGTTCTTTATCATCCCTCATCCCCAAAGGACATGATCTTTGGAAACTTAACCCATTTATGACATAATCAGATAGTCCAACCATGAATTCCCATTGAGTAGTAGCTAAACAAAACAAAACCAAAATTACTGAAGAATAAAAATAAAGTTAGAGAAACAAGAAAGTCAGATAATGCTTTGGCTTCCCCTCTAGGAACTTTAATCACCCACAAACTTCATTTCTCTATTAACCTTCTTAACCTACTTCTATTAGTTGAATCCATAGGGTAGAAAACTTTTAAAACTTTAAATACAATTCTGGGAAGATAACATATTGACTCACAAAGATTAAAAAACAATGAATGCCTGCTAAAGAACGTATTTTACTCATATAATATAAGGTAACAAGGCAGGGTTGATAGATAACCAATGTAAATTCAAATATTATAAATATACATCAAGTAAGGAATTATTTAAATTAAAATGGCAATCAAATATGTATACATGTATACTCTCATTAGACAGGAAATTATTAAAATCAATACCAGATAAGGCAGGATTTACCTGAAACTGACAAGGGGGTTACAAAATTGATCAAAAATAATCGATAGGGCTAGCATCTAATAAACATAAGAGGTTATGCTTTAAGTGATGCATAGTTTTCACTGAGAAATATTTCTATAACCAAACTAACTCATTGCCAATGAGTCTGACTCACAGCAATCCTGTAAGATAGGGTAGAACACACTAGGTTTCTGACTCTATAAGTATGTATGGGAGTAGAAAATCTCCTTCCTCCTTTGGGGCAGCTAGTGGGTTTGAACAGCCAGCCCTGTGGTCAGCAATTCAATGTGTAACCCAAGAAGACACCACAGTGACCCTACATGTTATACCTGTCATCAGACTTACACTGACGGCCC
>PVJH01043649.1:0-13504 GCA_004026705.1 Nesogale talazaci | reverse complement strand
TTCGGAGGCCTGGTTTGTGTTTGGAATGACAGCCTCCTCTCTGCCAACATCACCACATTGCACAAGCTACCAGGAGATGACAAACTGAGAGACAATTCCTGGGGGGTTAGAAAAGATGGACTAAGCAATAGCCTCCTAGGAGGGCAGGTTGTTTATGGGAGTGGCTTGGGTTGCTGACCAGAGGCTCATGTCATATGACAGCTGAGTGGTTGGTAGCTTATCCTGTCAAGCATCTCAGGCAGTAGCAACCTCTGAACAATGGGTGTCATACTGGGCCTTGTGTTATGCGTTCATTCCAAGTGTGAGACCTGTAGTGAGGTTTCTGCTTATGTTGCTATGCTAATAACTTGTTAATGGGTCAGGTGTGTGTTTTCTGCCAACACAGAGAAGGGACAAAACGCCTGGGAATGACCATGCTTTCAGGTGTCTTAGGACTGGGCCTGTAGGTCTGATCTCAGGGATGAGGGGTTATATCTACCCATTGGGTCAGGAGGTCCCCAGCTTGTGTGGAAAAGTAGCTGATTCACTATTGACACCAACTCCACCTTGCTCAGAACAGCTATCTTCCATCTTTGTGGCAGACTGTGCGGTACCTACTATCTGGGTGATATTACTATGAATGAGTTGAACTGGAGCTCTTCTTCACTGAGCTGAGAACCAAGTATATTTGTCCTTCTATCTGTCCCAGGCTAGAGCAATGCAGAGCTATGTTCCTACAGCTTGATAAATCAGCTTCTATAGTTAGCTCTGGAGTCAATAAAATTTACTCCAGACTAGAGTTTGGAAAATGCACCCTTCAAGTTTGTGGCAAGGAACAATGACAGAGGGAACTCCCTCAGATATCAAATAACAAAGACCCTAGAAGAAGTTATGCATTTGATTTGCAGCTCTGGAGGAGAATATGTAAAGTGCCATGGACTGCTAATGGGACAAAGAGATCTGTCATGGAAAAAGTCAGGGCAGAGGGTGCCTTAAGGGGCATGGATGACAAAAGACCCTCTTGCAGTCTTTGGCTATATTGTCGTGAACGTGCATTCTCTGGAGAAGGACATTATGTCTTGTAAACTGAGAGGCTACAGAAAAGAGGAAGACACAGGAGATGGTGAATTGACACAGTGGGGGCACAGAGGGCTCAGTCACAGAAACAATTGTGAAGACGGTATAAGATTGTGCAGTGTTTCACTCTGTTATTCAAATGGTCACTCTGAGACAGAACAGACTTCTTGACACCAAACAAGAAAAAATATTTGGGATGTTTAGACTTCAGGGATACAAAGCCTGCAGATACCCTGTGGCATCTCACTTAGATGTCCTTCCTTTGTCAAACCAACATAACTGCCATTGAATGTACATTGGCTCCTATGTACCCTAGAGCATAGAGTAGAACTACCACTGGGGAGTCCTAAGAAGACTGCAACCCTTTACAAGAGTAGAAGTCTTTGTCTTTCCCCAACTGAGTGGATGGTGGGTTTGAACTGCTGATCTTCCAGTTGGTAGTCCAACACATAATTCACTGCAAACAGGGCTCCTTCACTGCCACAAAGGGTGTGCAGTACATGATCATCTTTCCTGAGATGACAAGGGGTTTTTCTTTCCTAAGTATTTATCCAGGTATGGTTTATCCTCATGAAGATAATACCTGCCTCCCATGGTGAAACTACAGCAAGCAGTGGGACAACTATATATTTGATGGTCCTGTCATTCAATTTTAAAAGTCAGATTCATTAATACAGAATGCAGAAACCAAACATATGTTTCAAAGTTCTTTTTATCAGTAGATCCAGAACTGCTGCCTCCTCTTTTACCATGTTACTGACCATGTATCTGATAACTGTACTTGGAAATTTGTTCATTGTCCTGACTCTAATCTGTGACTGCTATGTACATTCCATGTATTTCTTTATGTACAAATTATACTGTGGTGACATAGCTAATGAATAAACATCCTAATAGATCTGAGCAAAATTGACATAAGATTCTTCAATCAGATTATATCTGTCCTGATAATGACTTTGTCTGAAAGTTTCTTCTTGCAGAAATAGATACCATGTCTTCTATATGGCCACATATCAAACACCAAAGTACAAAGCATCATGGAGTCCTTCATTTGTGCTCTATTTATTCTACTTCCCTTGGTCATAAATATGACTGATGCTCTTATCTATAGTTTGATCATTTTTGATGCATGCTTCAGCACAACGTGATCTTCCTATTGTTCCACTGTGAATATATTCAGATACAATTACTAGCCTGCTTCAAAGTCCATATTAATCATACACTCTTCTATTTATTAGTTTGAATTTAGGTTGGTGATCCTCTCTCTGATACCCTATTCTCTTAACACTAAAATCATACACTCTCTATTGAGGATATCATCAGCTGGTGAAAAATATAAAGCTTTCTATGCATTTCAGCTAACTCTTTGTTCTCTGACACACCTTTAGATATATGATTGTTATCTTAGTGGTGAAAACGTCTTTGTAGAAGAAAGTGAAGGATGATTATCCTAAAAATGCTACTTGCAATGAAATGTATTCTTGTATCACCAGCGTAGCAGAAAATACAGAGAAAAGTGAGAGGCAACAAGATCACACAGGGAAATAATAGTGAAGTTTGCTCACAGACCAAGGAGTTCCTGGAGCCATAAAGCTCATCTTAAACCGGCAGAGAAAATGAATGTATTCTCCTCAAGGGTCTTTCAAGCATTTACACTGCTGTTCCCATTGGTTTCTGGTTTATAACCTTCAATACTAGGAGATAATAGATTTTTCTTTAAAGCGGTCAAGTAATTTTTTTATTCAACAGGAACTGTACTATTTAATGAGCAGTGATAGTAGAATCCTGTGTGCTTCCTTTCTTTTGTGCTCACCTTCCTGATATGATTGCTTACAACAAATATGTTTATAAGCAAATATAATGAAGAAAGCTAATGGCGTCTGGCTATGAAAAGATACAGCATCTGAGGTTTTAAAGAATTGAAAGTAAACAAGCAGTCATCTGCTTAGAAGCAACAAAGATCACATGGAAGGAGCATACTAGCCTGTGTGACCACGAGGTGTTGAAGGGATCCCATAGAAAACCTCCATGGTTTCCAATCAGTCATGTTACATGTATACATCTTAGAGTGAGGCATCTTTCAACCTCTTTTCTTTTTTTTTTTTTTACATAACCACAATAGTCTTCAAGAATGTTAGGACTACATTATGAGTGTGTTTCTTATGATTGTGGTATACAATGTGTCTATTGTTTATTTCATGCCTGACTTTGGGAATCTAACCTCATAAATTCACTCTAGCATGCCAACTTCCCTAAGCTTGATTTTAGCATATGTAAAAGCAAGTCTGGTTCTTTAACTTGGTTTTGTGTTATCCACCACAAGTACATGTTCTGTACTTCACAAATGAAGTATAGGGTTAATTTTCAATCTCTTAGTTGAAATCTGGAATGAAATATCTGTGTTTAGTGGCTCACGGCAATGAACTTAGACTCATTCAATTTTATGTTCCTTCCAGCATGACAGTGAATTTCTATGTTTATAGGTCTAGATGAAAAAATGAGTGCTAGAGTTAGTTCTTGAACACAGTCAATAATGTCATGGAAAGCATCTAGCTCACGTTGTGAGCTGACCTCGGCATCATCCAGGCGATACCTCAGAATCTTCAGGCATGCTAAATTTGATCACATCCATTGCAGTTGAGAGGACTGGTCTGGCGACTGTAGTATTGCAGTGAAATTTGAGGATCGACTGTGTTCAGATTCCTAGTTTTCTGCCTATATATCCCTTCCCCAAGATTCCATTTCTTCCAAATCAGTGACCTCTCTTTCACTACAGAAATATATAGAAATTGAGATCACAGTTGACATTGTAACTAGGCCACTTTTACTGTATCCTATTCAGTGCAATTTTCAGGTCCTAAACTTTATTACTCCAGGACACAACTATATTGCTAAAAGAAATGTCTTAAAAATGGAACCCAACTAAATGATATGTATTTTATTGAATGTGTGCCACTTGACAGACATAGTATTAAATTCTTCTCTTGGTTATGGTTAACTTCCTTGTGGAATTACATTCGAGGCAATCATTTTATAATACAAATAATATTTTTAAAAGAAATTGTTTGATTAAAACATATACTTATTTCCCCTGGTTGCCATATAAAACTACTACAAATTTTATGACTGTAAAAGAGAAATTTATTGTCACACAAATCTGAATTCAGTAAATAAGAAACAAAGGTACCAGCAGAGTGTGTTCCCTTAGAAGGCTTTAGAAAGGAATACAAATATTGTCACCCCAGCTGCAGGAACACTTATTGGCTCCAGTAGTTCCATGAACTGTGGCCCTATGATCCCAATAGTTCCCTCTATGGTTCTGTTACTTCTTCCTTTTCCCTGTCTTTTTCACACTATCCACAATACAGGATCATACATGATTAATTTAAACCTAAAAGGATTATATAGGTTTGATTTCTCTGAAAAGATAACTTGCTCAATTAAACTAGAAGTTACACTTTAGCATATCAGTAATATAAAGGGGTCTCAAAATAGTGAATGCTAAAATAGATTTTAGGGAGCAGCCTTCTGAACATGCTAAAAGAAGCATGTTTTCACATGTCTCCAATGAAAACAATATGTATTAATAATATGTCCAAGAAGAACAATAAGTTTTCTTATCACAATAAGTGAATACTATGTGATAGTCTATCTTCATCTGCAAGAACAATCTAGAGAACATGCAGAAATACAACACATTCAGAATCTCCATGCCATTCTGTTGTACTTCCACTTCTAAATCCTGAAGAGTGCACATCTATTAATTTTTTTGAGTGTACGTGTTAGGCCAGATTGAGTAGAGAAACAAATTCAGTGAAAATTACATATATGTAAGTGAGAGTGTTATGTCAATGAGTTATTGAATGTCCAGACAAAATCATAGACCAGTCCAAATCAAGTTCAAAAGTCACCAATCTCACTTCAGACTCACGCTCCCTGTAATGATGCACAATGCATGAAGAGCATACATCATTTGAATGAGAGTCTTGAGGATTCGATAAAGATGGAAACAACGCAAGGCTCTGGACGTCTCGGCCAGCCACCTTACAAACATGAAGATGAAGCAAACAGAAACAGGTGATCCTCAGTGAATCATTAATCTCACTTGTACCTCCCAAAGGGGTCTTCAAGATGCGACCTGATTGACAGGCCAACCCCTACACCTACACTGTACTTGTCAAGTTGACATGAAAGTGTGTAACTACCACATCATGTTAGTACCTGAGATAAATGAAATAGTAAATTCAAATAATTTCTTTATACATGCTGATGAAGTATCTCACAATGAGGGAAATAACTTTTTTAAAGCCATAAAAGGAAAAAATACAGCTGCTAGTTAAATGATTCTGATTCATATTCATTTTAAAGGACTTAGTAGAGTTGGTTCTGTCAGTTAATGTAGTTGCAATTTTTTTATTGATCTTTTAATGTTTCATTTAAGGATCATTTGGTTTTTTGTTGTTTTCTTGTTTCTAAATCATTTCATAGGGGGCTCATACAACTCTTATCAAGATCAATACACTCATCCATTGTATGCATACCACATTTGAACACTTTCTACCATCACCATTCTCAAAACATCCACCTTCCATTTAGGTACCCAATATCAGCTTCCCATATTTCTTTTCCTCCCCTCTCCCCCTCCCCCATGAACCCTTAATAATGTACAAATATCACTATTTTGTCGTATTGTGGCAGTCATGTGCTTATGATAATTTTATGATTGAAATGTAGGGGTAGAGTCTGGCCTGTTAATCTGGAGATAGCCATTGAGTAGCCGATGAGGCCTCTGTGTGGACATGGCTTTCACCTGAGACTCCTGGGATGCTTTCTCCTGAAGATGAGAAGCTATCTTCCCCAGTTGTTGGGTGTTAGTTTCAGAGATGGTTAATCATGG
The DNA here is from genome assembly GCA_004026705.1 of Nesogale talazaci. Lineage (NCBI taxonomy): Eukaryota > Metazoa > Chordata > Mammalia > Afrosoricida > Tenrecidae > Nesogale > Nesogale talazaci. Next base: position 7,551 of record PVJH01043649.1, on the reverse strand, counting down.
ACAAGACAAGCTGGCAGCGTTTGAGAAGCTTGAGGAGCCGGCGGAGAGACCACAAAGCTTTTCCCTGAGGAGCCAGACCTCTGAAGCTGGGGAGGCCAGATGGAGACCTCTGCCAACGATGAGTCGCTTCTGCTGTTGATGGATCCTGATCCCTGGAGGCAAGGTGCCCTGCCAGCACTGGGATTCTGCACCCACTGACCTGTGACTTCGTGAGTTGGAAGAAGACTTTATAGACTGATTTCAGGCATATGGGTTAATACTGGACTTATGACTTTGAACTGGACTGCGCTGGGATGCTTTCTCCATGTCCCATTCCTTTTGTATATAAACCTTTTCCTTATATCAATATGTGTGTATATGAAATTTGTTCCTCTAGTCTACCCAGACTGACACACATATGATGCACTGTCCAATATGTCCCTTCACCCACTTCTCTGCTGTCCTTGCCCCAGAGAGGAGGTCACATGTAGATCCCTACAATTGGTACTTCTTCTCTACTCCACCTACTTTCCACTCTCCCAGTACCACCACTCACACCAGTGGTCCCTAAGGGATAATCTATCCTGAATTTCCCATGTTTCCAGCTCCTATCCTTACCAATGTGCATCCCCTGGTCTAGTCAGATTTGTAAGGTAGAATTGGGATCATGATAGTTGGGGGGCAGAACCATTGAAGAACTAGAGGAGAGTAGTATATTTCATTGTTGCTACACTGTATCGTGATTGGCTTATCTCCTCCCTGTGAACCCTCCGTAAGGGTATGTCACTTCAACTATTGATGGTCAACGGGTCCTCAATCTGTACTCCCCCTCATTTTTCATGGTGGAAGTTTTAGATCTTTGATGCTTGATACAGATACCTTCGACACTTCATGGTCACATAGGTTGGTGTGCTTCTTCCATGTGGTTTTGTTTCTTTTGAGCTACATGGCCACTTGTTTACTTTAAAATCTTTAGGACCCCAGATGCTATATCTTTTGATAGATGGGCATCATCAACTTTCTTCTCCACTTTTGCTTAGGCACACGTTTGTCTTCAATGATCGTGTCAGGAAGATGAAATGCCAGTTTAATAGAACAAACAGCTCTTGCAGTGAGGAAGTACTTGAGTGAAGGGCCAATGCCCATCTGCTGTCTTAATACTAACCCTATAAGATCTAGTCCCCCATCATATATAAATATATTTGCCTCCTATATACATTCCTGCATCTAGACCTCCATAAGTTCCAAGTTACCTCCTCTATTTCCTCTACTTTCCTTCCACTCCACTAACATGCTTAGCCTCCATTTGGGGCCCAGAAATTTCTCTCTGTTACATTACTCCTGATCAATCCCTATGAAGCGTCTCACACCACCCTGTTACTGAATTTGAATCACTTGTTCCTCTATCCCTGGGCTTGTGTACACCACCCACCACCTTTCCCCTACCTTCCCATTGTCCACATCCCCCGAGAATCATCAGTCCCATTGTTTCACCTCCAGCCTGTTACCCAGCCTATCCTAGCTAGATAGACCTGCAGAGATATAAATATGTACAAAAACAAAAAAAGGCATCCTAAGATGAAGCAAACAACAACAATAAAATGATGAAAAAAACTAACCCAATATCCAAAGAAAATATATAAATAAGTAAGGAAAATTAAAAAAAAAACAACCTATAATAACTCAAGGTCTTTCAGTGTCCTCCAGAAGTGGCCCCTGGTTGAGTCTGATAGGGTGCCACACACACTGGTCCCAAAGTATATCCTTGGCACTCCTCAAAGTATATTGCTGGGAACTCTATGCTCTGTTCCATACCCTAAGTGTTTTTCCATGGTGTGGTGGAGTAAGACAGAGTACAATCCTGACCCTGCTTCTCCATTGTTGTCTGCATAGGGCCTTTGGTCAGTGGGACTGGCCACATGGTCCTCTCTGTGCATTGGCTGTTCTGAGTGGGAATATCATCCTCAAGGCTCAGTGGGCCAGGATGCACTCCACTCTCTTTCTCCCCCTTCATTTGTTCTCATGTGCTTTGGTCAGGCATGCCCCTCTCCCCAATTTGCAGCTTCAGTAGCTTTTTCACCACGCCCTTTTTGCATTTTTTTTGACATTACTGCCTTCTGGTGGTCGTGGGAGCTACCCAGCCTTACTGTTGCTGCATTTGAACCACCAAGCCAGTGGGCCGCAGTCCCGCACTCAACCACTAAACCACCGGGACTCAGCCCCCTTTTGCATGTTTTAAAGCTTACCTTGGCAGGCTTATGTTATACATGCTCTTTTGTGTTTGGCTAACTTCATTTAGCATAGTTTCCTCCAGTTCTTCCCATGCTGTGATGTGCTTCATCGCTCCATTGTATGTACCACAACTTTTAAATCCATTCATCAGTTGAAGGAAATTTAGGTTGCTTTCAACTCCTTACAACTGTGAACTCTGCAGCAATGAAGATTGGAGCACAGATGTTTGTCCGTGGTTTGTTTCTTGCTTCTTCTGTGTATATATCCAGCAGGGAGGTTGCTGGATCATATGGTAGCTCAATTTACATCTGTTTTGGATATCTCCAAATTGATTTCCATAGTGGCTACACATAACTAGAGGTCCACCAGCAGTGAATGTGAGTTCCTCTCTCCACAGTCCCTCCGACACTCGAAGCTTTCTGATTATTTTAATTGGGGTATTCTTGAGAGTGTTAAGGTGGTATCTCATTGTTGTTTTGATTTGCATTTCTCTTACGGCTAATGACTGGGAACATTTTCTCATATATTTATTGGCTATTCAGATTTCTGTCTCTGGGCAACTTCTGTTCAGGTCCCTTGCCCACCTGCTCAGTGGGCAGTTAGTTTTGCTCTTTTTAGAAGCTATCAGAGTATTGTAGATTTTAGTAAAAAGGCCTTTATCTGATTCACCATTGCTAAAAATGTTTTCCAGTCCTTGGGCTCACTTATTGCTGTTTTGGTGAATTCTTTTGATGTACACAGGTGTTTTATTTCCACTATATCCCACTTGTCTCTTTATGCTTCCTCTGAGTTTGTGTCCTTCCCTATTTCTGATAGCATATCTAATCCTTGTGGCAAAGTTCTCAGGTTGGTCCCAATTCCCTCCTTGATGGCCCTAATAGTGTGGTGTTTTACTTTGAGGTCTGTGATCCACCTTGAGTTTATTTTTATGCATAGAGTGAGCTAAGAATCTTGCTTCATTTTTCTATGAGTAGCTATCCATTTTTTCCAGAACCACTTGCTGAGGAGGGTATATACTTCCCATTTGATATTTTTGGAGGCATTTTCAAAGATCAGTTGTCTGTTTGCTGGCAATTTTATTTCTTGGGTTTTTGTTCTTTTCCATTTGTCCAAGTATTTATCATGCCAACGCCATGCTTCTTTGACCACTGTAGCTATATACATGCTAAAGCCAGGTAAAGCAAGCCCTCCCATGATGTCCTTCTCCTTCAGGAGTTCTCTGTTAATTCTGGGTTCTTCCCTCTCCATGTGAAGTTGATAATCATTTCTTCCCATTTCTTTGAAGAAGGATGAGGATAATTGTATCAGAATTGCATTAAAATTATAGGGTGCTTTGAGTAGTACTGACATCTTTGCTATATTGAGTGTTCTGATGCACGAACATGGGATATTCTTCCATTTGTCAAGAGTACTCCTTGTTTCCTGTAATAGTGTTCCGTAATTTTTGTCATATAGATCACTTGTTCTTTAAGTCAGGTATATTCATAGATATTTCAATTTGTGGTTGGCTATTGTGAATGGTACCACTTTTTAATGTCCTTGTGATAGGTAGGCATGTGGTGCCAACATGATCAGAGATGATAGGTAGGTTGTTGTGATGACATAGTCAATGAACACGCTCGGTCAAATGAAGGGCAGAGATAGAAAAGGCTTGGCAAGCTCCACCCTTCCTCTCTTGATTTTGGATCTTCAGACAAGACACCTGCCTTGTTCGTCCTGTGCCTCGACCTCCAAGCAACATTACCCGTGGGATGTCTAATCCTGGACTGTGTAGCTATTAGTTGAGGTCCCTTCAAGTCCTGCTTTGCCATGCTCCTGAAATATACATCTCTTGAGCTGGAGACTGTTGGACCTTGTCATCTGGCTGACTGTTGGTGACCTGCTTTGCTGTTTGCTGCTGGTAGCTGGATAGCCTGAATTGCTCTCTGTAGAGGACTATTCGATGGCCCTCAAGACTCCGAGAACTGCCAGTCTACTAGCTGTCTTACCCAAGTGAGCCTGTACCTAACCATTGTATTGCTTTTTAGATTAATTAACTGTCTATTTCTTTATATATATATAAATATATATATATATTGCTTCCAGTAGTCCCCTTTTGTAGCTTTTGGAATTTTCCATGTATAAATTCATATTATTGGTAAATAATGTTAGTTTCGCTTCTTCCTTACCCGGGCAAATAGCTTTGGTGTCATCTTTTTGCCTTATGCTGTTAGCTAAAACCTCCAGTATGCTATCAAATAAAAGCAGGGGCAAGGATCATTTCCCTGGTCCCCTTTTTCAGTGGTATTGTGCTCAACTATTCTCCATTGACTATCATATTGCCTGTTGGTTTTTCATATATAGCTTGTATTATCTTGAGGAACTGTCCATCCATTCCCATTTTTTCAGTGTCTTAAACAGGAATTGGTGTTGGATGTTGCCGAAAATTTTTCTGCATCTATCCATATTATCATATGGTTCTCATAGCTTTTTGTGTCCATGTGGTGAATGATACTAATGTTCTTTTGTATGCTGAACCATCCCTGCATCCCAGGTATTAATCCCACTTGGTCATGGTGACTTATTTGTTTTATATATTTTTGTATTCTATTGACCAGTATTTCATTGTGGATTTTTCCATCAATGTTCATTAGGGTTATTGGTCTTAGTTCTCCTCTCTGGTGGGATCCTTGCCAGGTTTTGTTATCAGTGTTATATTTGCTTCATAGAAGGAGTTCGGGAGTTTGCCATTCTTTTCTATGTTGTACATTAGTTTGTGTAGGATTGGTGTCAGTTCTTCCCTGAATTCTTGGTAGAATTCTCCTGTAAAACCATCTGGTCCAGGTGATTGTTTTGTTGGCAATCCCTTGAAAACCTTGTCTACTTCTCCTATTATTATGGGTCTGTTGAGATTATTCACATCCATTTGGGATAATCTAGGGCAGGATAGTTTTTCCAAGATTTTGTCCATGTCTTGAATTCATTGCAGGACAATCTTATGTAGCACTGTGTAATTATTCTTTTAATTTCATTAGGGTCAGTTATAATGTATTCTCTTTAATCCTTCATTCTTGCTATTGAAATTCCTTCCTTCCTTTCTTTAGCTACGTCTGTCAGCTGTTTGTTGATTTTGTTAATTCTTTCAAAGAACCAACTTTTTAAAATTTCTTTCTTTTTTTTTCTTTTAAAAATATGGACCACTTCATGAACTTGCATAACATCCTTGCATAGAGACCATGCTAATATTCTTTTTATCATTCCAATTTTAGTATATGTGCTACTGAAGCAAGCACAAAGAACCAACCGTTAGCCGCATTAACTTTTCCCATTATTTTCTTATTTTCCCTCTCCTGAATCTTATCTCTGGTTTTTATTATTTCTTTTATTTTGCTATTAGTAGGATTTTCTGGTTGACTCTGTTCTAGTTGTAAATTTTGTGCCAGCATATCATTTACGAGATGCTCTTCCTTTTTCAGATGTGCTTGAATTGCTATGAAACTGACTCTGATAGTGCCTTTGCTGTGTCCCATAATTTTTGCCAGGTCATGTTTTCATTGTCATTGGTTTCTAGAAATTTCCTAATTTCATCTCTAATCTAAACCAGTACACAATCCTTTTGGAATAAGGTTATTCATCCTCTCATTATTTTTTCTTGTTTTCTTCACCCTCCTTTTCTTGATTTCCAGCCTTATGACACAGTAGTCTAAGAAAAAGGTCTGTATGATATTAATGTGCTTAAATTTATGTTGATTCACCTTATGTCCCAGCATATGGTCTATATTCGAATGTGTTCCCTGTGAGATTGAAAAGAATGTGAATTCTTTATAATTTGGATCAAAAACTCTGAGATATCTATCAAGTCAAGTTGTTTGATTGTGATGTTTAGATTTCCCTTTTCTTTGTTGAGTTTTTTTTTCCCGTGTGATCTATCCTTCTCAGAGAGTGGTGTATTGCAGTCACCTACAATAATCCTTGAGGCTGTGATCTCTTTTTACATCTTTTGGAGTGTTTGGTTTACAAATTCAGTGGGTCTCTTATTCAGGGAATATATTTTTAAATGCTTATTGGTTCATTGTCTATCATTCCCTGGAGCACTGTATAGCGTCCCTCCTTATCTCTTTTTGTGGTTTGCACTTTGAGGTTAATTTTATCTAAGATTAGTATTGCTACATCTGTTTGGGTGTTGTGTTTTTTTTTAGTTCTTTGTTTGGTATGTCTTTGTCCAGCCTTTGATTCTCAACCTATTTTTGTCTTTAGTTTTGAGATGTGTCTCCTGTAAGAAGCAGATTGATGGTTGATTTTCCTTAGCCATTCTTTTAGCCTGTCTTTTGATTCTTGAATTCAGTACATTGATATTTAGGGCTATCTTTTCCTTCTGTGGAATATGTGATGTCACCTCATATCTTTTGTGATATGTGTTTATCTCCCAACCTCCCAATCCTGCATTCCCTATAACACCTTATATCCATTATTATCATTACACCTCCCTCTTGCTGTGTTTTACATCTGGAAAACCCAACAGAAGACAACAAGAAAAAAAAACATACTAAGATGGTAGGGGCAAGATCAGAACAATATAAAGATCAAAGTGCAAACAATGTGTGAGAGGGAGAAGAACAGTATCAACAGTCCAGGAGCCAGGGAAGAAATTTGTCACGCAATGCCTATGAGACACTTGTGCCCAGAATAAATTGAGGTTGGGGCAATAAGGAAGTCAAATGGCCAAGTATCGAGTTCATTCCAGTTTTATCAAGATTACAATGGCCTGACAGTAAGGCTCTGGTCTGGAACTAGAAGGGATCTGCCCTGACTCAGTCTGACTAGTAACTGCAAATGTGCTTTTTGCTCTGACTGTGCTCCATAGTCTTCTACAAATAGGGTGTTCCAAATATTAGCTCTTATACTTTCCATTTGCCATATTTAAATTTGGTAACTATGAACATTGGGTCACAAGGTTGGGTGCTTCTTCCTTGTGGGATGCTTGACTCCTTGTTCGGGTGGTTGCTTCATAGAATACATGCCTTGAATATAATAACTATAAGGAAGTCAGCTGGTCAAGTATGGAGTTTACCCAGCATTAACAGGATTACGATGGCCTGATAGTAAGGCTGTTTATAACCCTAGTCGGGGGCTACAAGGGATCTGCCATGACTCAGTCTGACTAGAAACTGCAGTTGTGCTTTGAGCTCCCATAGCCTTCTGTAATAGGATACTAGCTCTGATCCTTCCCCATTTGCAATATTTGAATTTTGTACTTGTTAACTTCGGCTCACACAAGCTGACGTGATTCTTCCTGGTGGGCGTGCTTGACTCTTTGTTCAGGTGGTTGCTTCTTATAGAATAACTGCCCAGACACTGTCT
>PVJH01043648.1:0-13494 GCA_004026705.1 Nesogale talazaci | reverse complement strand
CCCCAATGATTCTATTGGGGACTCTAACAGCTCTTATAACATTCCATACATTATTTGCATCAAGCATATTTGTACACATGTTGCCATCTTCATTTCCAAATATTTTCTGCTTAAGCCCTTGGTACAAGCTCTTCTTTCCCCCTCCTTCTTTTTTAATAAATCATTTTATTAGGGGCTCACACAACTCCCATCATGATCCATACATACATCAATTGTATGCAGGCCACATTTGCACACTTGTTGCCATCATCACTTTCAAAACATCCCCTCTGCACTTAGGCCCCCAGTACCAGCTCCCCATCTTTCCTGTCCCTCCTCTTCCTCCTCTCCCCATGAACTCTTAATAATTTACAAATTGTTATTACTTTTTCATATCGTACACTGTCCAATGTGTCCCTTCACTCACTTCCCTGTTGTCCATGCCCTAGAATGGAGGTTATATGTAGATCCCTGAAATTGGTTCCCCCTTTCTACTCCACCATCCCTCCACCCTCCCAGTATCAGTCCTCTTACCAGTAGTCCTGAGGGATCATCTATCCTAAATTCCCCATGTTTCCGACTCCAGTGTACATCCCCTAGTCTAGCTGGATTTGTCTGGTAGAATTGGGATCATGGTAGTGGGTGGGAGGAAGCATTTGAGAACTAGAGGAAAGTTGCATATTTCATTGTTATTAACCTCAGCTCTGTGGACGGATTTCCAAAAGGAGTTTAACCACTAATGACACATTCTTTATACTGTTTGAATAGAAGATGCACAGGTACAATGGCAGTTGTCTTGCACTGGTAGGAAAACCCACATTCGTTGAATGTAAATTGTCCTGGGTAGGTGGGGTATAAACACTCCCCCAGGGACCCCCTCTAGTATAAACACTCTTCTCTTTTCCTCATGGGAGCACACACATGGTAGCAGCAAGAAGCAATGTGGAGATTCCCACACAGCAACGGACCATTGCACCGAGGGGTTATAAGGCACCCTGGAGACCCTGAAAACATCTGCAGGCATTTCCTTTCCTCCCACATTTCATCATCAACCACACATCTTAAGCAGCCTTACCTTCTGACTGCCTGTAGAAGGTTGAATCGCTGCCTGAAATGCTTTCTTCATTTTCCAAGTTGGTTTCAAAGAAGCTTCCTCCTGGAGGAGAGAGAGAGAGAGAGAGAGAGAGAGAGAGAGAGAGAGAGAGAGAGAGATGAGCATCCAGGGTCTTCAGCGACCATTGGTGTACTAATGGCCGGCTAGACTACCACCTTCAACATGGAGGGAGTCAGTCTTTCAAACAGTGTTAGGAAACACTGGGTCGGTCCCACCATCATGCAAACATCTTTGACTTGCCATCTCATCCTACCCCCTTATAATAACCCTTCCTTCAAGACCTTCTTTGGAGGCAATACTGGAAGTTGAACATGGAACAAAGGATAGGATAGGAGTTCAATTTCCAGACTGTCAGTGATGACTTATGTGACCTTGACCAAATTACTTAAGCTCTCTGACTCTCAACTCCCTTAGTAGGAAAATGGGGGTAACAATACAACTCTCCCCTCATCCAGAGGTGGGATGGGACTTTGTGTGGCTGGTACTATAGTTCCTGCCCACAGCATCAGCCCACTGGAGGCCTTTAGCTCAGGGTTCTATTGTTTCCATCCTTTCCATAGAAGAGTCTATGAATGCAGGGGGAGGCAAGGCAAGTCTTGCTATTTGATCTTAAACAGTCCCAATGACTCTTCTTTGTGATCGTCTCCAAATCAAATGTGTAACCCTGGGGATGGGAAAAGCAGTGGGTTAAGCAAAACAAAACAAAAACAAAATCCTTAAAGCCTTGTGTAAGTTATTAGACTTTACTCTCCCTGCATATTCATTCATTCATCACATGGACCATCAAAGGTGGGGAGGATGACTACAACCAACAAAATCATTGTGTTGAGAGGACCCAAACAGTGACTCAGAACAGAACATCTTGGCTCAAAACAAGGTTCACTGAAATGCGGGTCAGACTTACTTTTTTTGACAGAACCTTAAAAAATATCTAAGGAGCTATATGTCTTGTCTCATGACACAGAGCCATAGAGGCACATGACATGCTGCCAAGTCAAATTCAACATTGGCCTCTGTGGCAGTCATCTAATCTGGTGTCAATTTGAGGATTGAATGTGTAAGGGTAGAGTTTAGCTTGTCAATCTGGAGACTTTGTGTGGGCATGGTTTTCTCTTGAGGATTCTGGGAAAACTGGCTATATTTCCCCCTTGGAGGTGAGAGACTTAATACTTCGTCCCTTGGAGATGGTCAACTGACAAGACACAAGACTGAATCCCTGTGAGACACCCTGGAGGAGAAGCCACATGGGGTTACCCTGATGGAACAGGCGTCTGAAGCCAGAAAAGCCACATAGAGACTCCAGCCAGTCCTGAGATGCTTGAGAAGTCACAGAGAGGCACCTCCCAGCGTTGAGATGCTTCTACTGCCATTGGATACCCAAGACTCTGTACCCACTGTCCTGTGATTGTCCTGGTGCCATTGCATGCGCTTCATGAGTTTGAAGAGGACTTATAGATTGGTATAGGACCTATGGGCTAATATCGGACTTCTGACCTCAGACCAAACTGGGCTGGGCTGTTTCCTTAATGTTGAGTTATTCTTCAATATAAACCTCATTCTTATACACATATGAGTGTCTATGGATTTGTTTCTCTAGCCTAGCCGGACTAACAGCCTCCAAGACACATGCCACATGCAGCTTCTTATCAGGGTGGTTCCAGGGGTCCTTGCAGGAACTCTCAAGGCACCGATCATAGTGGGTTTGGTAGCACACTGCAGTCGCTAAGTCCTCCCTATATGGGGGAATCCTATGGTGATTCAGCCAGACCGCAGGTCATTTGGGGAGACAGGCTATTTGATCTTAAACAGTCCCAATGGCTCTTCTTGGTGGTGCTCTCCAAATCAAAGGCGCGGTCTGTGTTTTCTAACCAGACGATCAGATCTCTTGTCTATTTATCCCAGTTCTGCCAGTAGCATAAACTCAGGTCCCAGTTAGGAGGCATGGTGCTGCAACAGTGAAGTGCTCAACCCCAAAGTCAGTGGTCCAAACCCAACAGCAGCTCCAGGGGAGAAGTCGCCTGGCAACAGAGTCCAGCAAAGATGACAGCCAAGGAGACTCTATGGAGGGTTGGGGGTGAGGGGAACCGTGCTCCTCTGTCCTCTGAGGTCACTGGGATTCAGAATCCACTTGAGGATGCACACTCGTAATAGTCTAGGGCATCTTCTCCATGGCCTGTTCATACATCTCATGCCATCATTTCACAGTGGCATGATGACACTCACTATGGATCCGTTCATTCAGACAGCGATCCACGCACACCTACCATGGGCCTGGGTTTGGGGCCGGGTGTTCAGGGTAACCTTGGTGAGCACAGCCTGACCTCCCCCTCACGGCTTGCATGAACTTGATAATTCCGTGGAGGAAAAGCTACTAATCAAAAATGTCTGCGAATAGGAAATGACAGGCATGCTAGGTGCTCAGAAGGACTGGTTCCCAGGAGAGCGAAACAGTGTGTCAAGGAAGACGAACCCAGTCAAGGGGAGAGAAGTGGGCGCGCGACACACAACATGACCAGCAGTGGGTGGGTGGCAGGGTGCCTCCGAATTGCCCAAAAGAGACCCTGTGGCTAGGCTGCGGAAAAGAGAAGGCTGGGAGGAGCTGGCCTCCGGGACACTGCCCACACAGGCCACAACAGCCATGTCAGGATTTGGAGCTTTGTCCATCAGCTGGGTGAAGTCATTCCAGGTTTCACAGAGGGGATCTGGTCAGATCTGTGCTCCTCAATGTGAAGGCTGATGTGTGTGTGTGTGTGTGTGTGTGTGGCTGGAAGAGGCAGAGGTAGGGGGAGGGTGAGGAAGGGCAGGAGATGGAAGCTGGAAGTGTAGCCTGCTTTCGGGAATTTACCTGTGAGGGTAAAAGAGATGGGCAGCTGGGGTGTGGAGGGGTGGGAAGCATGTGGACATGTTTATGAGTCTCAAGGGAGGAGTCCGAGGAGCTGGAGGCCTCTCTGGAAGGCGGGCAGAGATTAGATACAAAGGGCATGGAGGACAGGACAGGCAAAAGTAACTGAGTGGGGGCAGGGCCTCCCCTGCTGCAGCCTGAAACTGGTGCATGGCTCTGTACAGAGTGATGCGTGTCTGTAGAAGACAGAGGGGCGGGGACCCCTGGAAAGAGAGAGTTTAGCTGTCTGCTGAGACAACAGGGAGAGGTGGGAGGGAATGTGAGGAGAACAGAGACATTCATGGGGGGGGACAACCACCAGAGGGGCTGAGCTGACCAGAAGAAAAGTATTGGTTTTGCATGACTTGTGTCAGTCTGGGTTGACATGAGAAAGAAATCCAGAGGAACTTAAATACAAGTTCAGGGAAGAGCTTTATATACAGGAGCAATGGAATATTGAAGAAACATCCCGGCCCAGTCCAGATCGAGTCCTTAAGTCTTGATTAGCCCATAGGTCTGATACCAATCCATAAAATCCTCTTCAGACTCATGAGACACATGCAATGATGCCAAATACAGGAAGATCACAGGTCAGTGAGTGGGAAGTCTTGTGGCTCCAGTGGCGGTGTCAGCAACTCAGTGCTGGCAGGGGTCTCCATGTATCTCCTCCAACCCTGGACACTAATCTAGCTCCATGTGCCTTCTCAGCAGGAATGTCTCCCAGGGTGTCAGCCTATGTCCCACCTCCAGCAAGCTATGTATCTCCTTCATGCCTCCAAATGAGGTCATCAATCCGCAGCCTGAAAAACAGGCTAAACTCCACCCCTTCACTCTTAAGTCTCAAATTGACAACAGATGATGTAATTACCACGGGGGGGTGGGGGGGTTGGTGGGAGGCAATCAGAGAGACTGTGCTGACCAGAAGGCATTAGTTTTTCCCGAGTTCAGTTTTCTGTGGGCCCAATGCATTTTCCTCTCTGTTTGCCTTTCAGTTTAGGGGTGAACACCTCGGGAGTCATTTGGGAAGATGAAGTGGTTCCTTCCCCCCACCCCTTACTCCCTACCCCAAAGGGCAGAAAGCAGTGGAATTGTTCTGGAAAGCAGCAGTGTCACAGCCAGCCTACGTCCAGTGGTTGTTGTTCCCAAGTTGAAGGACCCTCTGATTTCAGGCGTCTCAGTGTTTTCTGCATCCATCAAACTCCAGAAGAGAGACCTCTTTCAAAAGCAGGTCCAGAAACAGTTCAGTGGTGACAGTAAATCGAAGCCGTCACTATTATATATTTTTTTCTGATTGATTCAGCAATAAAGAAACATATTTATGATTGATCTCACGGTCGAGAGATTCCGTATATTCGTCACATCTGTTGTGGTCTTCTGTGTCCCGTGTCTTTTCCAGGCAGTCTGTCCGGTGTTTCACCGGAGCGCTCATCCCCATCTGACAAAGGATCCCGTGTGCATTTCTTTTGTGTTCTTTTAACGCCATCAAGAAGATGGTTTCAAATGGCAGAGTCTCGCCTGCCACCGAGGTGTTTCTCGGTCCTTCGATCAGGCCGGCACACAGGAAGTGTTCAATCACTGCTTTGAGGGAAACGCATCCCCCTTCTGTATTGCGGATAGAGCTAACGAGCCTACCCTGGCCACTCGAGAGGGCGCAGGAGAGGAGGAGCGAGGGGCTGATTCAGAGATGGTGATACAGGTTGTGCAGGTCACGAAACTTCTGTGAGCACAATAAAACGCCCGTGGGCTGGGGTTTGCGGGGTGACTGCACGAGTCTGCTTCAGTTACGTTGCTGGTGAAGACTATTGATGATACCACGGACTGAAGACGGAGCCAAGCGATCTGCTCTGGAAGACGAACAGTCAGAGCGCTCCTGGCGAGACGTCACCTCACCTACTTTGGACTTGCTGTCAAGAGAGGCCGGTCCTCAGAGAAGGACATCAGGCTCGATCAAGTGGAGGGGCAGTGGGAAAGAAGAAAACCATGGAGGAGATGGATGGACACAGCGGCTGCAACAATGGGCCGGGACATCAGGACCGCTGTGAAGGTGGCTCAGGACCACACAGTGTTTCCTTTTGCTGTGGCAATGGCAGGCACTGACCACAAGGACACATGTCCGCGAGGCAGGAGGTTGTAGCAGGTGAAGGAGCTTCACGTGGGAAGCCCTGGTGCATGGCACTGTGGTCATCTCGCTGGACATGAGAAACTCCGTCTCAATCCCACCTGTCTTTCACCCCTTGTGTTAGACAGGGTTCTCTAGAGAAACAAAACCAGGGTACTAATAATTTGCTCTATATTGATATAGATAGAAAGATATCTGACACAAGAAATAAACAGCTAACTAATCTATAAAGCAGTATGAATGGCTTGGTCCAAACTCCCTTGTGTGAGACAGCTAGTACACTGGCAGTCCTTCGAGTCTTGAGGGCCACCGGGTAATCTTCTGTAGAACAATTCAGGCTATCTGGCCATAAGCAGCAAACAGTAAGACAAATCATCAATAGTCAGCCAGATGTAGGGTCTGACAGCTCAAGAGGTATTTATTCCAGGATCATGGCAAAGCAGGGTTTGAAGGAACCTCAACTTACAGCGACACAGTCCACATATTATGTGTCCCACGGGTAGTGTAGCTTGCAAATAGAGGCCCAGAACAAGCAAGGTGACTAGCTGCATACTGGTCCAGAGATGCAGGAACAAGAGAGAGAGAAGGTTGAGGCTGGCCGAGCCAGTTAATATCTCCGCCCTTCAAATGATCTCACATGTGTTCATTGACCGTGTTGTCACAACAAATCTACCTATCTTCATTGGCCATGTTGGCACAACAAACCTACCTATCACACCCCTGCTAGCAGTTAGCCCCCCTTCTCCTCTTGCCTCTTCCAAGTCTCCAAACAAGACCTGGACTCTTCCAAGACATCTCCAAACCCTGCCTGCTCAGTTAGCAAGAAATGTGCACTAGCTTATAAGACCTTGAATGAGCACCTGCAGCTGTGCTGTTCCCCCAAACCCTGTTACCATGCAAAGTTGACAAGAACATCACAGCTAGAATAGCCCTCTCCTTGAGCTAGCCTCTTATTTTAGACTATGACAAGTTTTTTTTTTTTTCTTGTTCTGGATGGAGAGGTTTGCAGGTGCTTGGTCCAACTTTTTCTTTAATTTAATAAATAATTTTATTGGGGGACTCCTACAACTCTTATCACAATCCATGCATCGATCCATCCATCATGTCAGTCACATTTGAACATGTGTTGCCATCATTGTTTTCAAAACATTTTTTTACTACTTGAGCTCTTGGTATCAGCTTCTCATTTTCCCCCTCCCTCCCTCGTGAACCCTTGATAATTTATGAATTATTATTATTTCTTCATGTTTTGCATTGTCTGATGTCTCCCTTTACCCCCTTATCTGTCGTTTATCCTCCTGGGAGAGGGTATAGGTAAGTCATTGTGATCGGTTCCCCCTGTCTCCTCCTATCTTCCCCATCCCCTCCTGGTATGGCGATTCTCAATATTGGTCCTGAGGAGTTTATCTGGATTCCCTATGTTTCTAGCTCTTATCAGCATCAGTGTACACGCTCGAGTCTAGCTGGATTCGTAAGGTAGAATTGGAGTCATGACAGTGGGAGGGGGGTATTAAAGAACTAGAGGAAAGCTGTATGTTTCATTGCTGCTAAACTGCATCTTGCCTGGCTGGTCTTTTCCCTATGACCCTTCTGTAAAGGGATGTCCAATTGCCTTTTAAATTATTAATAGGGTAGTGTGGTTGATCTCACCTGTCTACAACAGCACAGGCTCTGCCCACAGCAGGTGCCACCTATTACATTCTAACAATCACAATTGTGCTGATGTGCAGGGGTGGGACTTCCCTGGTAGAATTCTAGCCATGTATGCAGGAGACCAGGGTTCAGTTCTTGCTGATGCATGTTATATGAAGCCATGGCCTATCTGTCTTTCCATGGAGGGGTGTATGTGTGTTTGCTGTGATGCAGTGCTCTGGGGCTAAGGCACTCAGAAGGAAAGGGCTGGCACTCTGCTTCTGAAAGGACTTCAATCACCCCCCAGCGAGCTCAGTGGTCTGCTCTGAAAATGATTCTGTGGACAGCAGCGGGCCAACCAGGCAGTGCTTTGGTCTGCTGGGTTCCACAATTCCAAGATCCCCACCATGCAGATTGGATGGCAGCTACCCACTGGTTGATGTAGGAGTGGAATGTTCCAGCTCTGTGGAACAAAGGAGGAGGCTTTCTGTTCCCCTAAAGCGTTACAGCCTCACAAATCCACTGGGGCACTGGGGTCCTCTGGGGTCACTCTTGAGTTGGAATCCACTCCATGGCAGGGATTGGGTTGTATTGGATCACGTCCATACCAGGGTCCATCAGGAGTGGCCACTTGACAAACCTTCAACTGCCTGCCATCGAGGATGGAGTTCTGGGATGAAGCCTCCCAGGAAAGATGCAGGCACCCACCACGCCCAATGCCTCCATCAGCTTCAGTCATGGCGCGGGTTTACTCAGGGCAGAGCCATCTCCTTTGACAAGGACACTTGTACACTTCAACACCCCTAAACTCTTTCTCTCCACCGGTGGGGCCTTGGGGTGAATCCACTGTGTTCTGACCGCTGACTTCTTCACATGTGTCTCCTTCCTCAGTTGGGGTTACAGTAAGTGAGATTGGAATTGGTTGGCGGTCAGAGGGGTCCAGGGAGCACGCTCAAAGATGACCGAGAGACCAAAGGATGGGGTGCAAGTGAATCAGCCATTTTCAATCTTGGGTTACCTCTTTGGGTCGGAGAAACCATTGTCTGGGAGCAGTGCTTCATTTAAAACTCCATTCCTCGGGCCTTTCTTTTTTTTGACACGCAGTTTAAAAAAAATGAAAGAAAGATAAGAGGACTATAAGGAAACGTTCAGCAGGGCTTTCTTAGCCACACATTTCCTGAGCAGTTTGAAAGACAGAGTCTAACGACGGCCACAAAAGGCACTAATGATTTTGTCTGTTTAATGTCGCCATTCCATTTTCCCCCATGTCTAAGTGGCTGGCATATTTTTAGATAAGCCACAACCAGAGACTTCATTGAGAATACAACAATGTACAATAATGACAGCTAAAAACAACCCTTCCAAATGAAGGAATGCTTTTTCTCTCTTTTCTTGGTTCTTGCAGATAAAAAGCATTTACCTGTGTCAGCAAAGTGTTTTTTTTTTTTTTAAATCTGCCTCTAGACAGAATTAATGCCTGCAGCATTGGAGGAGACAAGGTCCCCTGGTGGCACAGCAGAATAAGTGCTGGACTGATCACCACAAAGTCGGCAGTTCAAACCTTCCCATCCCTTTGTGAGAGAATGAGGATTAATTAAGGAGGAGGCAGTCTGCTCCCCTCGAGATGGACGGCATCAGAAACCCGATGGAGGCAGTTCTTCGGTCTCCTCTAGGCTTACCGTGAGTCAAAATCACCACAAGGACAGAGGGTTTGAATCTTCATTTATCGGTTTACTGGAAGAGAGGAAGTTCCTAATGTCACAATCAGTTGTAATTGTGAATTCTCCATCACTTCTAATTCTAATGAACGGGGTCGTCTTAACTGTAGCACAATAACCCAGGTCAAATTCATTCCTGAGGCTTCCTGGAGGAAGAGGGTCATTTCCTAATTCTCCTATGACATCAAAGGCCAGGCCTGGTCACAGTAGACTGTGAGTAAGAAAGTCCACGCGTGGGAAGCCTCGCCTCTGGGCACCAATAAACGAAGATGATTTCCCGATGTTTGAACGATTGGAAGATGATGCTCACTCATCGTGCAGTGCTGAGGTTGCTGTTGGTGGGTGCCCGTGGGTTCATTCTCACTCCCAGCCATCTCACGCCATGGAGAACTGCTCTGCAGATTTTGCATTCTTATTTTAATCATTTTATTGGGGAGCTCTTACAACAATCCATACATCCATCGTCTCCGGCCCATTTGTACATAGGTTGGTAGGCTAGTTCTGATGGTGTGGTGGTTAGGTCCTAGGATGCGACCCACCAGCTCTGCTGTTCGAAACTGCCAGCTGCTCTCTGGGAGAAAGACAAGGCTTTCAACTCTCCGAAAGATGTTTTTTATCACTTTTTTTTGGGGGGGGGGCATCACTATCCTCTGGTGGGAGTGGGAGGTCCAGACTTGCTCCTGGAGAACTGCTGCTGGATTTGAACCTCCAAGCCACAGTCCCACACTCAACCACTATGCCACTGGGGCTCAGTCATCCCCTAAAGATTTAGTCTCAGAAACCCACAAGGGCAGTTCTATCATGTTCTACAACATCTTGCTGAGTCAGAATCAACTCGATGGTTGGGTGTGCTGATTTTGTTTCTGGTTTGGATTGTGTTTAAGGGAATAGACATATGCTCTTTTCCCTAAAGAACCACGGGTGGGTTCACATTCCCTACCTGTTGATCAGCATCTCAGTGCCCTGCCATGGGGACCCCCAAGACTCCGTACTCTCCTGGGACCCAGAGGGAGAATATGCACTGTCTACCAGACATACGCTAGTCCTCCTTGCTCCTCCCACAGCTGCCCTAACCAATTGATGGTGTTGGAACAAAAGGAGCCTAACCTAGTGTAGGACATTTGTCCTTCTCCTTCTGCTCCTCTGAAACTGACAGACTATGTGTGTTTCTGCCCTAGGAGAGTGTGTCCTAGTTCAGGGCCAGAGACGGAGGACTTCTCCCCTACCAGCCCCCCAAAGACCCTCTGAGTACCTAGGACGTCGAAGCACGCTCCACTCTCCAGCCGGTGTTTCCTGTACAAGTTCTTCAGGACCTTGGCGCTGCCAAAGCGCTTGAAGCGACTCTTCACGTTGGTGTAGAACCACTCTAGAGACTGGGTCCTTAGAAGCCTGCGGGAGAGAGAGAAGCCGGAAAAGTCTTTCCAAAGAGTTTATGGACCCTGGGAAGATGGCAGTGCAAACCAGCTCCCCTACCCTTCGCCCCCCCCCCCAACACCAAATGCAGCAAGAAACAAGATGAGGACACCTGTGTGGGCCTTTGAAGGCCTTTGGATCAGGACAAGAGGGGAGCTGCAGAGGGACAGGGATATGCCAAGCACCCACAAGTAGCCTCTCCCACCCACCGTGCTGGCCCTCCTCCAGCCAAGCGTCTGCCAGCTGCCATGAGCTGTGTAAGGGTCCATGGAGAAAGAGCCTGCTTCCTGAGCCATCATATGATATACTCTCCCTGGTTCAGAATAAGGACGCCCTCTCCTAGCTTCTGTTGAAAAAGCCACAATGCAGGTCTTCCCGTGAGTCCATTTGGCGTCTGCTGGCTGAGGCTTTACCTGGGCACTGTTGGCTGCAAACTGACTGCACGCTCCTGGCCTCCCTCAGAGACCAGCCCTCAGCTCTGGTCTCTGAATCCAGTGTCACAGACCTGGGGCGGCAGGGGGTGGGGTATGTGCTTTGGGCTTGCTTGCATGCCCTTCTGGTTCTGCTGAGACCAGCTAACTACCTGGGGGCTGTGTGCCAGGAAGCAGGCATCCTTAGTGGAGGCTGCCGCACAGTGAAAACAGTTTCTGGGGAGGCACATTATGCTCCGTCGAAGGTCAAAACCAAGCCAAGGGAAAGGCATTCTGTGAGCCCGCGAGATGGTCTGGCACAAGGGCCTATGACCACGGGCTGAAACATGAGAGGGATTGCAAGAACGGCGCAGACTGGGCAGTGTCTCGTTCACGCGTGCGCAGGGTTGCTGCCCTAGGTCAGAACGGACAAGATAGCATCTGACAACAACAACAACAACACTGTAAACAATAGCCCTCGTATGACAGGGAGGGCTCTGAGTGCAACTAGGGATCAGAGAGGAGGTGGCAGCAGAACTCCATTGATGGACAGGTCCCATTTGGAGTTCTCTGGCACAGAGGGCAGGAGTGGATGATGAGAAGCCTTCCGGAAGCCAAAGACATGGTTTGCACTGACAAAAGTGGGGCCTCTCCATCCCCACACAATGAACAGCTCACTGGAGTGTAATTTGTCCGAGGTTCAAACCAGAAAACAGTCCTCCAATGACAGTGAACAATCTGCTTGAGGTGGACCTCAGGAGCTCAGTAGGTAGGTGGGCAGGGGGTCAACATTTTGGAGTGAAACCTCCTTTGTGTGGCACTGGGGGCGTCCATACATGTTAACCCACTCAATCCCATGGGCCCCCAAACAACACCTACTAATTGCCTGCCTGGTCTACAAATCTGGAGGTCTAGTTCCCCGCCCCTCTCTATCCTCCTCCCTCAATCAAAGAGGTGGTCTACAGGGAACACAAGCCTACTCACTGGAATTATTAGCCTAATTATTGGTCAAGAAGTTCTACTTTGATCAGTTTTATTATTATTTTGTTTAATTAATCATTTTATTGGGGGGGGCTCTTATATGTTGTAGGTATTCCATTATTCAGTGGTAAGAAGCACACATATGTATATATTGTCATCAACTTTTCCAGAACAATATCTTCCTACTTGAGCCCTTGGTTCAGAAGCCCTTTAGTAATCAAACAAGTCATCTGTTTAAAACAGTGGCACTCAATCTGTGGGTCGCGACCCCTTCAGGGGGCTCAAACAATTCTTTCACAGGGGTTACCTACAAACATGAGAAAACACATATTTCCGATGGTTTTAGGAACAAAGACACAGCTCCTCTATTTCTCTCCCAGTGGGTCCGCCCACATACAGATATGCCCACAGATGACTACTCGGCGTGAAGACTATGACCCATGCTATACCCTGCTTCAAGACAAAATCTCACTTGTTTGTCATTAGAAATACATATTTCACAATAGAGAATTACGTATTATTTTGTGATTCATCACTATGGTTTAAGTATGCTCAATTGGTAGCGATGAAAATACACCCTGCATAACAGGGTATTGACATGCCAATTTTCAACAGTAGCAAAATTACACCTATGAAGTAGCAATGAAAATATGTGGTTGGGGGTCACCACAACATGAGGAACTGTATTAAAGAGTCATGGCATTGGAAAGGCTGAGAACCACTGGCTTAAAGGAAGGTATGATAGCCTGGCATTACCAGCAATTGAAGCAATACAGCCGCAGGAGGATCAAGATGAAGGAATGGCAATGAAAGTATTAGAAATAAAGATAATCCCAAGTTACCGCGGAAAAGAACTTTGGCCTTTCCAGCCAAAATTTTTTCTGCTTTGAATTGTGTGTGTGTGTGTGTGTGTGTGTGTGAGAGAGAAAGAGAGAGAGAGAGAGACCATATGTTTTCAGTAACGGAAGGTAATTTGAAATGAATGAAAAGGACTCCTTCTGAGGGAATACAGATTTTGATACCATTAATGTGATCCTGGACATTTCAAGGACTCTCAGGTGAAGTTGGTGGAGATGAGGCTCGACTGTGCAGATTCATGCCATGACACAAACCCCTACCAGATGGCAGCATGCCCTAGATGTGAAGCTATCCATGAGAGCCCAGAGGTAGATAGTGTGACTGGGAGGATGTCCTAGGAGTCACAGAAGGGCCAACCATTTCTAAGGAATCCCAACAGAGTGATGTGT
>PVJH01043647.1:0-13157 GCA_004026705.1 Nesogale talazaci | reverse complement strand
ATAAGTAGCTATAATTTTAAGGTACAAAGTTTTTTGTTTTTGTAGGCATCACTGCCCCCTGGTTGGAGTAGAAGGCCAGCCTTGCTCCTGGAGATCTCCTGCTGGATTTGAACAGCCAACTCTCTGGGCCACAGTCCTGCAAACAACCACTACGCCACCAGGGCTCAGCCCAGTTTTTATTTTTTTAATACTTTTATCAGGAGCTCTTATATCTCGTATCACAAGACATACATGTGTCAAGCACTTTTGCAAACATGCCACCATCACTTGCAAAGCATTCTCACCCCACTTGAGCCCCAGATATCAGCTCCCCATTCCCCCACACCAAATGTTATATTATAGAGATTTACTGTACTGCAAAGTTATACTTTACAGTGCACAACTGGAGCAAATGCATTTTTATTTTCCTCGAAGGCATACCTTCTGTCATGTGCATATTTCAGAATGTTGGAATTACTAAGTGCCCAGAACATCAGAATCTAGAGATCAAGGTTTTGTTTATGCAGAGCGCTGCTCATTCAATATACAGACAGCATAATTAGTATGAGAGTTATGTGAACAAGAATAGCATCACAGACTTACCCTTATGAAGGGCCACACTAACCACTGTCACAGAATTAGCTTAGACAATCACGGCACTCATATTCAGAGATGGAGGTGACCTGTACTAGTGTGCAGCTACATCACAGTGTGATCCTTAAATGGTCCTGCCAACCACCGGCAACAAGATGCTATATGGTGAGTGTGTGCTGGAAGGACCACGTTCAAGTAATCCACACCAGCCTGTGTGTGAAACAGAATGACTCCAATGATCGTCTACTGAAAGTATCATGCCATTTGCTTGAAATCCTGAATTGTAATGAACCTCATGAGAGCTTTTTGCAAAACATTTGCTTATTCTCCTTAGTAAATTCTGGCTTGAAAATGCCCAGGTGACCACAACCATGTGCTTGGATCTCCACAATCATAAAATAAATATAAATTTAGAGATAAACAGACTGTTTAATCATTCAGTAGATGAGTGGTACCAACTGTGGATTTAAATGAGAAGGAAATCTTTTAGGGAACTTAGCATTAAAATGCATGTATAAAGGTAGTGCTACTGAGTTCATGGTGAACAATATACAAGCCATTCCAAAATCAGACAATGTGTGAGTTTGGGTGATAAAAGCAAGGCTGAGAATCCTGCAGTTAGTATGGGGTCATACCTAAAGCACAAATAGATGCAGACTTTGGTTGTAAATGCTCAAATTTCAAGCGAGCTAGAGTTCCCTGGGTAAAGAATAGTTAAAACTGTCTATGCTTCTTTCTAAATTTTAAGGACCTGAACGGCCCTCATTTAATCCAGAGTGACTTTGTGTCTCAAAGTGTTATTCTTTGGCTCAGGATCTGAACGAGTTTTGGGATCTTATTCTTACTTTGCCCTGTCTCTTAAATAACTCTTCCCCACAACCTGATCTGATCTATTTGTACATGTGAAGTTATGAAATTTGACTCGTTTGGAACTCTTCTCAACATTGTTTGTCAAACAAAAGGTTCTCTGTTCAGAATCTTTCACTTCTTAGAGTGCACAGAGTTAAAACCTTGTCTTTGGTAGGAACCAACTTTTCTATTTGGCAACTTCGTCCCTGAAACACAATGGCACTTGAATCAGGTTATGAATACTGAGGATCTCCTTAGCCACCAGGCAGTGGAATGCAGTGGTTGAGCTGCCTGTAAGTACAGTGGGGAGTGCCGTGAGCATGGACGAGATGGGGGAAGACCTGGCTGACTGACATGAGTAGGAGATCATTGCCTGCTTGAGACATCCTGCCAGAGGCCTCAGGGCACGTGTGTACAAGGAAGTGAAGGTCCCAAGTGAAGGTACAAGAGGTGAAGGTCCCAGCTTACCACGGCCTCACCTTAGTAATATGGTCTGAAGTGCACCCACTCTCATGAGAATGAGATTTCCTCAAGAATTCATGAGTTTCTCTTGAACGTTGAAACAATTCACAGGGCCTTGAAACAGGAGGAATATACTCAAGGGAGGAAAATGGCACTGAATTGTATCATGGAAGAGGTGTATTTCTGAGGCAGCATCACTCCCCAACTCCTTGGGACCAGTCAGGTATTAATTCTTCCAAAATATATGTTTGCCAAACATTAAAATTACTGGGGAATTTGCAGCGTTTGATTAAGTGACATCAGTGTATAAAAAAGAAAGGTGTTTTGAAGAATGTGAAGGAATGAAGACATTGTGGGATGCACCTGACAATTTTAAGGCACTCTATACTGCCCAGGCTCTGATTCACAGGACCTATGGGAGCCTCAGTCAGGGCAGGAGCAATGTGGGCTGGGGGTAGAGAACACTGGCTCAGAGATGCTGTGCTGTACTTTTAAACCTCCAAATAAGAGTGCTTTCTCATTGCAGACTAATACACAGATAGGTTCAAAAGAAGAATTGCCCTACAATGGACTGAGAAGAAACAAGGAGCCTCTATTTAAAACACAGGGCTCCCTCCTATGCAAATCATTCTTCAGGCACCAGGTTAAAATCTCACCCTTGGGCCCTGAAGGCTATCAGTTCTCTTCTGAGAGGGCTGTGAGTTCCTTGGGAAAACACAGCTGTGGTGTAAAGATGCTATTGCTGTGGGTTCTCCTGTGCCTGGTGACAATTCCCCAAGGTGGGGGTCTCAGATATCAGTGTGGAATCTGGGGATGGTTGTGACTGCAGGAGACTGACAGAGGCCAATGATCTTTATTTACAGGCGTCCTGTCCCAGGTGCAGCTTCAGGAGTGGGGTCCAGGACTGGTGAAACCCTCCCAGACGCTGTCCCTCACCTGCACAGTCTCAGGTTACTCCATCACAAGCAGTGCTTATGGTTGGAGCTGGATCCGCCAGACCTCGGGGAAGGGGCTGCAGTGGATGGGATACATCGGTTATAGTGGTGGTACAGGTTATAACCCGTCCTTCCAAAGCCGAATCTCCATCACCAGAGACACATCAAAGAATCAATTGTCCCTGCAGCTGAGCTCCGTGAGTGCTGAGGACACCGCCATGTATTACTGTGCAAGATACACACACAGTGAGGGGAAGTCAGTGTGAGCCCAGACATAAACCTCCCCTGCAGGGCAGACTTTGGGCAGCAGGGGCCGCGCAGGACCCACTGAGCACAGACACCAGCCCCAGACAGGCCCAGATACGTGACAGGATGTCCTGTTGGAATTAAGGCTTCCCCTGTGAGCTCTCAGCATCCCCAGGGAGTTTTGTCTTTTCACTATTTCCTGTCTAATTTTTCTCCTTCACAATGCAGGATTGAAAGAAGCAACTAACATTCTCTGAAGTAGAAAGATAAAAACTACTATGTCACGTCATCTTCTTTATTATATATCTTTCTCTCTTGAAAAATTGAACACCACAGACATTCTCATTCTACCTGTCACTGGAAAACTGTTGATATTGAAAGGGAAAACAGGCATATTCAGACTCATGGGTGCAGTTCATTGTTGTAAATATCCTGAGCTCAAACGGTGCATTGATCCAACAGCACAGGGTTAGGTCCTCTGAGCTGCCTCTCCGCACTGCTCCCTTGACTACATGAGGAGTGACTGACTGAGAATCTCTGGTTCAGAAAAAAATTGTTTTATTTATGGTGCTAACACTGTGTCTTGGATGTAATGATACTACCCACTGTCTCCATTTATGCAGAAATAAGTGTTCTGGGCATAGGAAGACCCCTGACACATGAGACAAGGTCAAATGGAATGGCCTGGAATGACTGGAGGACTTCTTTCTGAGATCATTCATCATAGGGAGCACTCATTGGAAGGACAGCTTTAGTCCCTCTAAAATGTCAAGACTGTTGCAAGAGCAGGATATTTGAAAAGAATGTCTCAGAATTCTGGTTAGAAGTGAAGGTGACGATATTCTCTCCTAGTCTGAGCATGTCGTCAGGGAGACAAATTCCTCGGGAAGACTGTCCCATGGCCCTGGAGTGTCAGCAACCAGAGGAATAGCCTCACTCAGGGGAAGAGTCAGGGCTGCTCACAGGGTCTCAGACAGGGGAGAGGTGTGAGGACGGTGCAGGATCGGGGGATCACTGTGATTGTTCTGTTTACACAGAGTGGCCATGAGAAAGCACTGACTCACCAGCACCTACCAGCATTGCTAATGGAGTGAGGGGCAGAAAGCTGAAAGTAATTCTGGAAGCAGATGTAAATACCTAAATTAACAATATATTATCTTATGGCATATTATTTTTATTTTATTTATAAGTGTTACAATGATTTAAAATTCAATGATTCTGCCATTTGTAATTAGTATAAAACATAAGGCTAACATGAAACCAGGGGAAAGGGTAAAAAATAAATAATACACCCTATCATTAAACAAGGAGCCATCGTGACATGGTGGCTACTAATGGCAAGCTCAGCAGGTTGTAAAGCAGCACAGTCTGAAACCCACAGGGCCCGTGGTCCTCCACCCTCTAGAACTGCTGTGACAAAGAATCCACTCAATGGCAGCGACCTGGGGTTGAGTATAAATAATGATCAATTGTACATGATTCCCTTGTTGAGTCCAATAAGCTTCCTATGTAACAAGGAAAAAGAAATGAATTTGCAATAGAGTAAGTACACATAAATCCCTTATGATCCTGTTCATATATTATTGTAATCAGAAATGAAAAACTAAGTAAACAGTGGACACAAAACTTGAACTATAGTAAGATCACTAAATCCAAAAGTTATAAGCATAGTGTTTTATGAGTTATTAGCGTGAAACTCTTTCCCAGGGTTTCAATTTTAAATTTAAATTACCATTCAATCCATTACCAATCAATTTCTTAACAGAATTATTCAGAAATTAACAAAATGATATGAAAATTTACTAGGGATCATTGTAGATTAAAAATTAGCAATAAATATAGTTAACGTATTTTCTTAACAATATTCTGAAGTACAACTAGCTATCATTCTACCAGAATCTCTGAGGAATCCTGTTGTCAAATTTGACATATTTTTGTTTATTTCAGGTAACTTTGAGTCTGTTCCAACTGATACCAACCTTGTGTACAACAGGACAGGGTGCCATCATCACACTGGTTATGCTTGATCTCACTGCTACCCCTAGTGTATCAATCCACGGCCCTGAGGATCTTCCTCCTTTTCACTGACCCTCGACATTACTAAGCATGGTGTCTTTTCCAGGTGCTGCTCTCTCCTGATGGCATGACCACAGTGTGTGAGGGAGGTGAAACAGCCTCATCCTTGCTTTGAGGATATACTGTGGTTATGCTTCCTCTAAGATCAATTCATTTTTACAGTGCTCCCTGGTATTCTCAAAATCTTCTCCAGAACCATCATCATTCAAAGTGCATCAAACTATTCTCCAGGCTTCCTCACTCACTGTCCGGCATTCCCTTGCATGTGAGGCAGAAAAGAATCAATGAGAGGGGGCTATGGTTGTGAGGCAAATACTCTTTGTTGGATTACTTGCTCACTTGCTTGACCAAATGATTTGTCTTCATTGGAGAAGAGCGCTTGGTGTGTGAATAGCTCTCAGATCTCACAATTAACAAGTGACAAGCTAATTGAATCCAAATTTGATGTGTTCATATCAAACAATACAGAGACACCAGGGCTTTGCTTAATTTAAGATAACAAACACTTCGATCTGAAAAGATGAAAACAGCATATGCTTAGGCATCCAGGAACTGCAATATCTGCAAGGTGCCTCGGGCCAACACACAGCAGGAATCAGTCTTCGAGAAAGCTCCTTTTGGCGTGGCAGGACCTGTGCAACCTGGACTATTCACAGACTCCAGACCTTATCCAGCAATGTCACTCATAGGCAAATCTCTCATATGATTCCCTGTTTAAAAGTTGCCTCCCCACCAGGGGACTCAGGTAACTGCTGGATCAGGGTGACCTTGCTCCAACATGTCTGCTTCCCTCCTCCTTCTCCTCCTTCTCATGGTGCTGTGTATCCCATCAGGTCAGTGTGTCGGGGATATGGAATCCTGCCCAGCATATTCACAGACGGATGGGGTTTTTAATGTGTATTTTCTATATCTCCAGGTGGCCTGGCTCAGTTGCAGCTGCAGGAGACAGGTCCTCAATGGTGCAACCTTCACAGACCCTCACTCTCACCTGCACCATCACTGGGGACTCTGTTTCCAGCACCAGTGCTACTTGGGATTGGATCAGGCAGCACCCTGGAAGCAGCCTTGAGTGGATGGGAAGGATTTACTACAGATCATCACAGTGGCACAGAGATTACGCGCCATCTCTAAAAAATCGTCTAGTCTTCAATCCAGACACATCCAAGAACCAGATTTCCCTGCAGCTGAGCTCTGTGAATGCTCAGGACACAGCCATGTATTACTGTGCAAGAGACACACACAGCGAGAGGAAGTCAGTGTGAGCCCAGACACAAATATCCCTGCAGGAGAGACACCGGGCAGCAGGGGGCGCGCAGGACCCACCGAGCATAGACACCCAGCCCTAGACAGGCCCAGATGAGAAACAGGGAGGATTTCCTGATGGAGTGACGGCTTCCTCTCTTAGCTCTCAGCATCTCCACGGACATATTTTTTTGCAGTACAAATATTAAGGATACCCTAATACTTCATTGTCATTTTTCCTTCTTGACAAATAGGATATCATGGTATTTGTTACCCCACCTGTTACTCAAAACAGTTATTGAAATATAGTAATGTCCAGATTCATGAGAGCAATGCATGATCTCAAATATACTAAGCTCAGTGACCCACTACAGCCCAGGCTCCAGGCTATGAAGGTGTCTTTTTGCATAGTTCCCTGTGCACTGTGGGTAGTGAACAACTAATATTCTCCATGTTGGAAAAAAAATTGTGGTGACTCCTGGGGCTAAATTTGCTCATCTCCTAAGTGACGCTTGCTACCCATTCTCTCCTTTTCATAGACAAACACGTGTTCCAGGAATAAAGAGACCCTTGATATTAGGAACAGGTGAACTGAAATGACCTGTCTGCTGGATGGAGTCATAAGTAAGATCATTCACTGAAGTCACAATGATGAGAATATTCATTGGAAATATTCTCAAAGATAGCAAATGTGTCATAAGAGGCAGAAATTATAAACAAATTTCTCACAATAGTCCTTAGGACATGTTTTCAGCAGTTGCCAGGGAATAAAATCGTTGATACTTTCCTCTCAGAAACTGTGATTTCCCCCCTTTGTCACCACTTCTCGAGGGACCACCATGCACAGAGACTCTTGGGAACCTTCCTGCCTTGGAACTTGCATTCTTTTCATTGAAATGGGCTTTGTCTAACTTTTCCCTCTATCCAAAGGTGATGCCACAGAAATATGTACTGATGAGATCTCTGTTGCTCTACAGTATACTAACTAGTGCCATTTGTTGTCACAGTTAGAAATATTAATGCAAAAACTCCTCAGATTGAATGGAAATTTTCTTCATACCCATCAATGTATCTTGAATCTTTTCATTCTACTGAATATTTACAGGTGTACATTTATTCAATTTCCCTTAGAATGACCTAGGGAATATTTTCTATATCAACATTATTGTTTGGAAGCAAGTAATTATTAACAAGATTTATTAACAAGACAGAAGAAAATATATCAAGAAAATGGCAATGAAAAGCAAGGGTAGGGCTGAGCCCTGGTGCTGTAGTGGTTGAATGTGGGACTGCAGCCCACGGGCTTGATAGTTCAAATCCAGCAGTGTTTCTCCAGGAGCAAGGCTGAGTAGCTCCCACCACCACCACAGGGCAGTGATGCCTCCCCCCAAAAAAACAAACAATCAAACAAACAAACAAACAAAAAGGAAATGCAAGGGTAGCAATATTAACCAATGACAATTTTTAAATGGAATACCGGCAATACAAATTAATAATAGAATAGACGTCAAGAACAAATTCTTAATGGGAGACAATAAAGGTATTATTTGATAAAAGAAACCAAAAAGTAAGAAAAATTCATATGCACTCCATGGCAGGCCCTGAAAATATGTTATTCAAATTCTTATAGATGTAAAGAAATACATCATTTTACAGTAATAAAGCTAAGTACACCCCATGAAGTTTTACAGAATGACTCAAATGATCAACTTGCTAAGAAAATCAATACCTAAAAAGAAGAACTAAATAACACAATTTACTGACGTCTTAGACATATAGGAATCATACTATCCAAGGAAACCTCAATATATGTTCTTCTCTAGTTCATATGCACCATTCTTCAGAATAGGCCATTTGTTAGGCAACAATGTTATCTTTAATACAGTAAAAATTTGTGATATTATAGATAAAATTTTTTACTTTACAACATTATGAAATTAGATATAAACAATGGAAAAGTAAAGAATAAAAAGTTAACCTGGAAAATGAATATATCTGTGTGTGAATTACTGGGAAATGATAGGCTTAAGATTTTACAATCCTTAAAAATTAAGCATTCCAAAAGCTTTGGTACACAGTAGAAGCAGTACTAAGAACACATATTATGAGCGATGTATGTACATATTAAAAAAGAAAGCAAAAATCAGCATGTTAACACAACACCTTTGATAATTAGAACAAAATGAGCAAAGTGAAACATCCCTCAACAGAACATAATCAATATTAAAGAATAGAGCAGTAATAAATGAAAAAGTGAACAACAGAGAAATAGTAAGAAATTAATTCTTTAAAATATTATCAAATTTGAAAAAACTACTGGGAGACTTATTAAAGCAAAAGGAAACGGAAAAGCAAATATAAAGAATAAGAAATGAAAAGGCCAAGAACACAACTGAATCAACAATATGAATGATTTAGCACAGTTAATTTGAAAATTTAGAAAAATGGTCATATTTCAAGATAAACACTACCTATCTAAATTAATAAAGACTGGCATCCAAAATTTCAAGTGATTCATAACAGAGGAAATAGATCACATGCTGTTAAATATGTTCAAACTGAAAAATGGATAGACCTCTTAAACAACATTGGATAACAATACTCATTGATTGTTGGATTAGTTTGACTCAAATATGGTCTAAATATGATTACAAATATAAGCACTATATGTATGGAGGTACAGATATTAATATGAATACAAATATGAACCAGAATATTAATGAAAATATAATTGCAAATATAAACATGAATAATAATGTGGGTATAAATATGAATATGTATGTCAATGTAAGTATGAGTCTAAATCTAAATAAGCATATGACTCTTAACATTAATGTGACAATAAATATGAATATAAATATGAATATGATGTTGAATACCAATGAGGAAATATATGCCAAGTAAATAAATAAATACAAATATACTTATATAAAGTTAAAATATACTCGATATATTTGGAATATAATATTTGAATATATACTCAATACACTCAAAGTATGAATATATATGTGGCAATAAGTATAAATATATATGCCACTTTGAGAGTCCCTTGATTTATTTACACCAGATTTATTATTGATGAAAAACATAGAAATCTTTAAAAAATAAAAAGATTTTTCCTAACAGTGTCCATTTATGTAATTTAACACTCGATTCAGTGATTTCCTTTTTCTAACACTTTCTGAGGGACTCAAATCTTGTTCTTTTTAAATGTTCTTTGCATTTGCGGAACAAAAATAAGGGTGAAGGAGAATATGGGGAATGCAGAGGGAGTGAAGTAAGCTTTCTGACTTGCAGACAATGGAACTTTCAATATCCTCCCCCAACCGTAGTTTTGGTTATCGATTTTCCTGCCGTCTTCCATACTCATTGTTCAGGCTTCACAGGCATATGAGACAATTGATCCTCAAAGTGACACCACATTACCCTGTAATATAGGTTCCCTCAGGCAGATGTTTATGAAAAGACCATGGTGTAGTGGATAAAGTATTGAGTTGCTAACCACAAGTCTAGGGCTTCAAGCCCAACAGCCAGTCCTTGAGAGAAAGATTAAGTCATGTGTGCCATAAATATGGAAAGTCCTGGAAACCTTCTGAGTTTTTCACCTGCCTACATAAAACTTTCTTCAGGAACCAGCTCTTAAGGAACCGTCTTGTGGAGCTGTGATCCAGGAGTTTAGCAGGCTGATCATGGTCCCCACATTTTAGACCATTCAGTGACACTCATATACAAATATTTGGCATGATTACACACACACAGTCATGTCAACTTGAAGGTATAAAGATAAACGGTGGAGTTTAGCAAGACTGATGACAATTCCTAGAGGGTGTGGTTTTACCAAAAGGATGCTCCTGAGAACTTCTTTCTGTTTTCACCTTCCTGTTCTGAAACCTCTGGGAGATCTGCCAAAGCCCTGGAGATGAATCCACCACCACTGGATCCACAGAACTCTGCACCCACCAGGCTGTGCTACCTGCAGTCTGTACCATTGCTTGTGGTTGTGTGAGTTTGAAGAGGGATTTCTGGACTAGTATTGGACTAATTGACTTGATCTGGACTGGGCTGGGGTGTTTGCTTGATACATAATCACTCCTTGAAATAATAAAGCTCTTTCTTATACATATATGAGTATAACTAGATTGGATATTAGCCACCCTGGTCTGAGACACACACACGCACACACACACACACACACACACATACACTTTGTGAAACCATTTTGAGACAGACGCAAATCTTGGAATGACAGGTAAAAACTGTGACAATTTTGTTTTATTTTTTGGGGGGGGGAAATCACTGCCCTCTGCTGGTGGTAGTAGGAGGCCCAGCCTTTGCTCCTGCGGAGCCACTGCTGGAATTGAACCTCTATCCCAGTGGGCCGCAGTCCCGCACTCAACTACTAAGCCACCAGGCCTAAAGTCATGTACTCTTAAGTTCTATTGGATATCAGAGGGTTCTGATCCGATTTTGTAAGCTTTTCAGTTTGACAGTAGTGTACATCTCCCAATCATGGTCCTTTCCCTGCTCGCAGAGTCCCACATTGGAATGTTCTTAATAGATCTCTCATTCATTATCAGTGAGTTTCTTTTGCATTCTGTAAAGGAGCTCAAAAAGTACGAGGTGGTCAGAATAAGCATGAGCTTTTGGCCAAAGATGTAGACCAATCTCATTTTTGTTGGTGATATTTAGTATTTTTTAACTGACTTTCCAAAGTCACCATACTTAAAGAAGGTATCAAGCACAGTTTTATACACACATATATATAATACATAAAGGATTGTGAAATTAATCAAACTTTATAAATTTCCAACCAATGTGAATCTTCTTGTAAGTTCCTGGACCCCTCTGTACTTAAACACTCTGAAATTTTCCTTTCACTTCAGTGCTTTGTGAATTTTTAGAAGCACTACTGCCAATACCTGAATTCTTTTGTAACAAAAATAAACTCTTTCATTTTTAACAGAAAACCCAAATTTCTCTTCAGCAAGAATGATGCAAGATGAAATAATGTGATCATTTTTTTTCAAGGCTGTCAATCGACCACTACTACATCATGAAAGGAAGGAAAGAAATAAAAGAGGGAGGGAAAGATGGCAGGAGGAAGTGAGAGAAAGGGGGATAAAAACAATGCATGGCAACATATTGACCACCTAAAGGAACTTTATTTTATTAATCTCATAGATAATCTTTGGTGAAATTTTACCAATATTTACTACCAATAATTATTACCAAATATTTATTATAATTAATTAGCCAAGAAGAATCAGACTCCAGAATGAGAACAAGGATGCCATTGGACATTCTGTGTGAGACCACAGCCCAACCTCTTTAATCCTGTATAGCATTGTCACTTTTACACTTGCCCATGAAACTTCTCCTTGGATATGACATAATGACACAAGGGGTTGAAATCTATATATCTCATATATTGTCCAAAATTCTTCTGTCTTTTCCTTCTTGATACCCTCTCTTTGTTTACCCATTTCCTCCTAGAAAAGTTCACCATCCCACAAACCTACTCTCAGTGACAACTAACCCTGCTGGGCAAACATGCCGAGGAAAGACATTCCAAACCTTCAGGTCACCATCAAGCAGCATTTGGTCATGGATCCACAATGTGCTAGAAAGACATCACCAGATGAAATGAGAAGACATTTAGAAGAAAGAAGTACAAAAAAGCTATGTCCCTTCAATAATCACAACCTACCATGACTGTCCCTGTGAAACTGGCACACATCCATTAATCCCCAAGTTTACATACTGATGCTTCTGTCTGAACCTATGAAACACCCTCCCCATCTTTTTTTCCCTTTTCTTTCAGGATCTTGTGTTGGGATCTCTACTTTTGGCTCACTACTTCCTCTTTCAAATGAAGCTTCCCCGCGTCATTTTCATCCAGCCCCTGTCTTAGTTTCTCAGCAGAAGTTGGGGGGGCAACTTGCAACACATTTCTTTTTGATGTGTTTTTCTTTTCTTCTTTATTTTATATCAATTGGCTCTTCTTTTACTCTAAAAAATCATTTCATTTGGGGTTCTTACAACTTTTATCACAATTCATGCATACACCAATTGCGTCAACTACATTTGTACATTTGTTGCTATCATCATTTTCAAAACATTTTCCTGTACTTTAGCTCTTGGTGCTTTGTGTTTTTCAAAGTGAAATTACATATTCATCTGCTTCCTCCTTCCTGAGAACTAACAGCTATTCAACTAGGATCTATGAGAAATACTGTTGTGCCTTTTGACACATTTTTGTGTATTTTAGGTAGCTTTGAGTTTATATCAACCAATATCAACCCTACGTATAACAGAACAGAATGCCATCATCACACTGGCTATGCTTGATCTCACTGCTACCCCTATTGTGTAAATACACACCCCTGAGGATCGTTCTCCATTTCACAACCCTTGAAGTTACTAAGCATGGTGTCTTTTTCCAGGTGCTGATCTCTCCTGATGGCATGACCACAGTCTGTGAGGTGAAGCAGCACCATCTTTTTTTTATGAAATTCTGTGGGTGTATCTCTTCTAAGGTCAATTTATTTTTAGAGTAACTCATAGTATTTTCAAAATCTTCTCCAGAACTATCCATTACTCAAAGTTCATCAAACTTTTCTCCCCCTTCCTTACTCACTGACCAACTTTCACTTGCATATGATGTGACTGAAGACTCTGACCCATGGCTAATTTCCGGGCCCCTTCATCCTCAATGTGACATGACAATGCCCTGTAATAGATAAGGTCCCTTAGGGAAGAGATATAAGGAGGTGA
>PVJH01043646.1:0-13492 GCA_004026705.1 Nesogale talazaci | reverse complement strand
ACGGAATCTCTTCTGCCAAGGTGCTTCCTGTTCCCCTCCCTGCCTGTTCCCTCCTATGTCCAGCTCCAGAAGGTGCCAGCCCGGGCATGTGTGTGCACGAGTCAGCGCATCGGGGAGACGAGGGGGCTTCAAGGAGGGGGTGGGAAACTGGAGTGAAAGGTTGCAAGATGTTCCCATAACTCCTATGTGTGCTTTGTGTACGCGCTGAGGGACAGTGTCACTGTCCATCACAGCCACGTCACCTTCACCCGTGACGCGAGGTCCTACACTGCCTTGCCCAACTGTTGGTGTGCTTGAATCCGTTCTTGTGGACATAGCTAGTGTTTTCCAACCCAGGGGCTCACCTTCCAACAGTTCCGAAACTACTGTCTTACTCTGTAAGGTTTTCATTGCCTACGGGAGTCCTGGGGACATAGCGATTACACCAGGGGTGCTCAATTATGTAGATCGTGACTACGTGTCGACCGTAAAAGTAGTGTGGGCAGATCGCATGACATTACGAAGGTAGACATAAGCCGATTATCGATCCCATCGTCACTTAACTGATATACAGCGCAGCCAGTCAGATGCAATCTTTGGTGTCAAACGCATGTGCAAACAACTGCAGTAAGTGCAGCAAAACTGACAAGCTAAGTTATCGCCAATTTTTAGATCTTGGTCTTTCTCTCTCTTTTTTTGGGGGGGAGTGGCATCACTGCCCTCTGGTGGTTGTGGGCGCTACCCAGCGCTGCTCTTGAGAGCCGCCGCTGGATTTGAACCGCCAAGCCCGCAGGCCGCAGTCCCACACTCAACCACTTACATCACCAGGGTTCAGCCCACCTTTTTCTCTTAAACATAAGAAAGGTTATTAAAGTGAGTGGGGAAGCAGGACCCAGCAAGAAGACAAAAACGTATCACTTTCATACAGAATGGGAGATTTTGACACTATAAGCCGACATTCAGCTGAAATTCAGAGCCCACAGACAGTTCTGGAACTTACTTGCAAAGGGAAAGTACCCCAACATGAGAAAATGTGCTACCTTTTTGACGGCATTATTCAGCTCTACTTATTTATGTGAGTCAGCCTTTTCCCACATAAAGATCATGAAATCCAAGTACCGTCCCACCATGACTGATGGCCATTTGGAAAGGTGATCAGTGTGCTTGAGGCTGGCTGTCAGCAGCTACTATCTGGACTATGCATCCCTGGTTCATTCCATTCAGTGCAAGTCATCAGAGTCAACTCAGGTCATGGCAAAAAAATGTATATAGTTAACTGCGTTGTTTTGTACAATATGTAGTCATGTGGTTATGCAAGGTACATAAACATATTGCACACAGAAAGAATTCTCAATGCATTTAGGAATAAATGTAATAAATAAATATATGTTTTATATTTTTGTAGTTGGTAGATCACTTTATAAGTAGCTCACATGCTGAAAATGTGTGCGCACCCCTGGGTTACATTGGGCTACAATCCACAAGGTCCACAGTTCGAAGCTAGCTGCTCCTCAGGAGAAAGATGGGGCTTTCCATTTACTCCTGTAAATAGTTGAAACTGTCTCGGAAACACTCAGGGATGGCTGCACCACAGCCTATAGGGTCGCTACCCCTGTGATCAACTCAATGGCATGGGAGTGAGCGTTAATTTTCAAAAGTAGATCGCCAGTCATTTCTTCCTACTCTTAGTCTGAAAGCTCCACTGAAACCTGTCCAAGAGTGACTTTACGAGTATTTTGAAATATCTGTGGTGTCGCTGGTGGGCCAACATGCAAGCTACTGCAGTACCACCACCTGGCAGCTGGTGGGTGAGACACAAAACCAACCAACCAACCGCCCCGCCAGAGGACTCGACCTAGTTTCTCTTGCTATAAAGCTTGACGGGAGCAGGCTGCAGGTGGGGATGGCCGGCCCTGTGGGACACTTATCTGACAGCATCCTCGGGTTCCACAATGAGAGAAGATGGTGGAGCTACCCAGTGCCTGCACGGTACATCCAATGGCAGGTACTGCAGACCCAAGCACCATAGAAAGAATTAGAAATGCCCTCAGATTGCAAATGTGCTCCTCTGCCTGGTCAGAAAGTGACCACAGAATAGTGGAATAAATGGAGGGGAGGTGGGGGCAGGGATGGGTAGAAGGAGAGTAAGAGAGAGAGAGAGAGAGAGAGAGAGAATTCAGGGAGGGGGAGGGTGGAATTCCCTAGGATGGATAAAGCGTGTGTATCAATTTAGCTGGGCCATGCTGCTCAGTTCTTTGGCAATTAGGATGCAGTTTGGTAGTTATTTAATGATGCAGTCATCCCTGATTTTGTGATCTGATATGACAGAATCCCCTCTATGATTAGATCATTATGAACAGCCAATCAGTGGATGGGGAATTTCCTCTGGGCCATTTCCCGTCCTCAGGATACATGGATGTTGTGGCAAAGCTCTATAACTTCTTAGCTTGCTTTGGATTCTGTATCCAGCTTGTTGTCATCTGACCTCTAGTTCTGGTGACTTAAGCCAGCAGCTTGTGATGGGACCTGCTGACATTGGGTTCATCAACCTCTGCAGCTACTTGAGTCACGAGAAGTCTCCACAGCCTCCATTGTGACATCTAAACCATGGACTTGTGACTTGACAGCCTCTACAGCCATTATCTGTTTCCTTGAGCTAAATATACACACATAGGTGAGCTCCTTGGTTTTGCTTCTGTAGAGAAGCGAGCCTAAGACAGATACCTTGGCTCTGTGCTGGGAAGCTGACCTGCTTAACAGGCTCCCTGTGTTCTGACTCCCGATTGGATTCAGCCGACAGAGACTCCCATGGAAACCAAAAGGAAGCAATTGAGCAGCTCCTCCCTGCAGGGTCGCTCCAGGTCACAGCCCAGGTCAGGTAGCCCTGGACCTTCCCGAAATCCCTCCCTCCAGCCTCCAGGTCCAGGAGCAGGAAGAGCAGCTCCCGAAATTCTTCTCCAGGGAGCAGTCCTTCCTGACGACGAGTCCAAAGCACACACGTTGAAGCCTTGCCGTCATCACTAACTTCTGACTGTGCATCAACCAAGATCCATCCATTCCTCCTTGTGCCAGGGCATGATGTGTTCAACACTCTTCATTGACACTCCAGTGCAGCCATCCTTTGTTTCTCCTTTCTCCATGTCCAGCTCGAGCGTCCACAAAGCGATAGAAGAGGCCATGCCCATCCCCATCATCACCATACAGTACCTGAGCCCCTCTCGCTTCCGTCTCTCCCTCTCCCCTTGACTAGGCTTCACTGGGATTATTACCCACAGAGTCCTGTAAATTAATCTGGCTGTTATCCATCTCCTTTCACGACAATGCATAGACAAAGAGTATGGTGGCGGTGGTGTGAGGTGTCATTGAATCGGTTCTGACTCCCAGCACCCCTATGCATAGGAGAAAGAAAACTGCCTGGCCTTGCTCCAGCCTCTCAATGCTTCTTATGTCCGAGCCACTGTTGCAACCACGGCATCAATCCACCCTGTTGAGGGTCTTCCTCTTTCTTGTTCCCTGTCCCTCCACGTGACCTAGCACATCGTGTCGTTAGCTGCCATCAAATGCCCCTGACTCCTGGTGACCCTAGGAGAGACAGTGCAGACTGCGCGCTGGGCTACCAACTGCAAACCCACCAGCTCCCCGTGGGAGAAAGACGGCGCTGTCACTCCCCGTAGAGCTTTGCCGTCTCAGACACACCACCGACGCCTGGCTCTGAGTTGGAATCCATCTGTGGCAGTGGGCAGGGTGGTCGACTTTGGAACCTTGATGTGTTAGTCCAGGTGAACTAGAGAAACAAATACAGAGACTCCCATATGGATATAAGAGTACGGTTTACATAAAAGAGGAATGGGAGATAGAGAAAGCATCCCAACCCAGTCCAGTTCAAAGTCCTAAGTCCAATACTAGCTCATATGTATGATACCAGTTCATAATGTCTCTCTCCAACTCACAAAGTCACAGGCCAGTGGGTGCAGACTCCCGGTGCTGGCAGGGGTCCCCTCATGGCTCCTTGCTTCCACAGGGCTCAGGGTCCATCAATAACATCCAGTGGTGGTAGAAGCAACTCAGCGCTGGCAGGGGTCTCCAGGCGGCCTCTCCAACTTCAGAGGTCTGGCTCCATCAGGGCAAGACCGTGTGGCTTCTCTGGCTCCACCAGCTCCTTGGACGCTGTCATCTTGTCTTGTCCGTAGTTTGTTGTCTCTGAAACTAACTCCCAAGAACTGGGGAGGATAGCTTCTCATCTCCATGAGGGAAATATCACGAGATTTCCCAGAAGTCTCAGAAGAAAGCCATGCCCACACGGAGGCCTCATTGGCTACTCAATAGCGATCTCCAGATTAACAGGCTAGACTCCACCCCTGCATCTCAATCATGAGATTAACACAAGCATATGACTGCCACACTTGACATAAGCAGCTCATCTAGGCCTCCTCTCCTGCAGAGACGCTGACAGTCTTCGAACCACCAACCTTCTCGGTTGGCAACGATCCCATACCAGCTGTACCTCCCGAGGTGAGACAGGGGACCACTGCTTTTCCCCACTGCCTAGAACAGAAGCTGGCGCCCAGCTGGTGCTCATTCAGTGGTTGGTAAGTAGATGAGTAGATAGCTGCTGTCGTCGGAGAAACAACAGAAACCACGGCAGAGCTGTTCTCTTCAGGACTGCGCCTAAGAGCTCAATGTCCAAGCAAGTGTGCAATGCTCACTTTTCAGAGAGCCCAGGGACGAGGTTCTAGCTGAAGGTCCCAAGAGGAGGTGATCGAAGAACCGGTCATCTTTTCAGAGGGTGTTCCGTATTGCACACCAAGGCCACCCCGTGCAAGCCACCAAAAATATGGGTAAGTTTAAATGGAAGCAGATCCTGGGTGGACAACGGTGTCCTGTGAAGAGTCAGGCAGGAGCACACATCGTATGCTACACACAGCCTCTGCCGTAGCTACTTACTTTTACTGTTAGCGTGAAAACAGCCCAAAGGGCATCTAAACAAGCGAGCAGAACTCTATTCCAATCAGGCGCTATTCACAGCCGCTGAAACACGAATCTCCTATCAGGTCCCAGGGTGCACCACATAGCATTAGTCTTTCTTTCCCCTCCCTTCCATCCATTAAAAAAATACATGCAAACCACTCTTACTTCAGGGGCTGTAGACAGTTTGTGGGGCCAACTCAAAGGGTGTTTTAATGAGGCCTGGAGTCACTGTTTCTGTTAGGTATAAGCTGCTGCGATAGCAGTTTCCTTAGGCGATTTCTATCTCCAGCATGCTCCCCTGAGCCTGTCTGGGCTCTGAAATTGTAATCCTGCCCCAGCAGCTCCCTCAGCACCTTCTCCCCATCCGAGGACCCTCATTTTATACCCTAATGAGGAAAGGGCTTCCTGTTCCTCCTCTATAAGAAATGAGACCTGCACCCAGAGAGACGGGCTGGGAAGAAGCTTCCTGCTCTCTGGGGCCTGGAAGATTTCACTGCAATGTTTCCCTCCTAAACATCCACCGTGTTGCTTACACTGGGTGTGCAAGTGCTTTGGAGCACGCCCTGCTGCGTGGGCCTGGAATGAGAACTATTTTGATTGCAGGTGCTGCTGGAACTGGGGGGTCATCCGCCCCCTGAGCCACACACTGTGCTGAAAAGGCCAGTTTGGCAGGTGGCGCAACCCTCCGTCTTAGTGCATAGCTTGGAGCAACTGATTTTAAGTGTCACTCCATGAGAATGACAGCCTCGCTCTTCTGACAGAGTGACGATATGTCGAAATAAGGATCCGTGCTTCACCCTGTCACTTGGAAGGGTTAGCCAAACATGGGGGACAAGAGTCTATTTGACCTTGGAAACACAGTTCACAACAAAGAAGGGTTGCTCTGCCACTTTAGACACCTTCCCGCCAGGTGTTCAAACAGCCAGGCATTGTGTGTCCCAGCAAGCCAATGGAGAGAGAGTTCAAGAGAAAAGCACTCAACGTGCCTGCCCCCATCTTCCCAAGGCCAGGAGACACAAGACAAGCCCAAACTTAGGTGAGCATTA
Source organism: Nesogale talazaci (assembly GCA_004026705.1). Lineage (NCBI taxonomy): Eukaryota > Metazoa > Chordata > Mammalia > Afrosoricida > Tenrecidae > Nesogale > Nesogale talazaci. The sequence continues at coordinate 7,499 of PVJH01043646.1, read as the reverse complement.
TCTATTACAGACGGCCTTTGCCCTGCCTCTTCTGAAAGCGGATCTGTAAGCAAGTGAAATGGGTCTTTTCAAAGTTCTTTGAAAAAAAAAAAAAGTGATTGCTCTGAATCTTGATGGAGTCCCAGGTAAATCAAAGTTCAAGAAGGAGGCCAGGAGATACCCTCTCGTAAGGAACACGTCCTACAAGGGCGGTGAAGCCTGGGGACCCCATTGAGTGGCACTGCAAGTCCACGCTGCCAGCAGCGGTCCCTGAGAAGGCTGGAGTGCTTTCCAACCAGCCTCTGGCCGAGATGGTCCACTTCTCACCCAGGGCCGCGAGCACACAGCCCCCCAGACTCCCGAGCAGGGGTTGCCAATAGTCTGCCAAGCTGGAGCCATCTTCCGAAGAGAACGTCCAGCCCTCAAATCACTGGGAAGCTGTGAGTGAAGGTGAGCACAGGGACTGCATCTGGTGACGGAAACGAAGGGGGATCCAAGGCCGGCAGTTTCAACCCACTGGGGTGGGGAATCCAAACGTCCGAAGGAGGAGCCCCTGCGACTGCCTGGCTGTCCTGTGAGGGTGCAGGTGGGTGTACCCTTCTTGCCAGTTGCAAGCCTCCATGTGAGAAGCCCTTCGCCCAGCCGCTAAGAATTGGAACAAGAAAATATCAGGGCATCCCCTTGGCATTCGCTGTAATGGACGGCACTGTAACGGCTTTTTCATCGATGCGCTCACTTCGATGCATGGCCCTCACTCGCCCGTCCCCACTCATTCCCAGCCCCAATGTGTTTGTCCTCTTGACAGTTGCGTTAGTCTGGGTAGACCAGAGAAACAAATTCATAGAGACATTCACATGTGTACAAGAGAGTTTTATAAACAAGAGCATTTGGACATTAAGAAAACATCCAGGCCAGTCCAAATCAAGTCCATTAGCCCATATGTCGGATACCAATCTATAAAGTCCTCTTCGGACTCACGAAACGTATGCAGTGACGCCGAATGCAGGACGATCACAGGCCAGTGTGTGGGAGGTCATGTGGATCCAGGGGTCTCCACGTGGGGCCTCAGGCTCCGTCAGGCTTGTTACCCATGATGTCTGACAGGAAGCCAGTCTTGTCAGTAGAGAGTCTCCAGGAGAGTTAGCAGAGACTGTGTCTTCTGTCTCCAAGGGGGAAATCCAGGAGTTCCCTGAATTCTCAAAAAAAGCCATGTGCACACAAAGCCTCCCTCACTGGGTAGGACCCGTTGGACAGGCTAAACTCCACCCCTTCACTCTTTGTCCTTTTAAGTCCCAAATTGACACCAGATAATGTAACTACCATGGCAGTCCAGGGGACTTTCCATGAAAAGCCCCTATGTATCATATTCTGCAAACTCAGATGCGGATCACCTCTGCTTTCCTAACGAGGTCCCTGAGTGGCACGGACGACTTGCACTCAGTTACTAACTGGAAGGGTGACGTCTGACACCCCATCTCCTCCATGGCCCTGTGGGACAAAGACCAGGTGATCTGTGCCCATAAGATGGCAACCGAGAAAGTTCCTTGTAAGGGTTCTACTCTGCAACATGCAGGGCGCCACACACTGGACCGGACTCAATGGCAAGGGTGGTCCGGACTAAAGACGTCAAAACAGTGACGCCTCTGCTGGTCTATACTTCTTTCTAAAAAGAGATATGGTTATGAAGACACTAATTCCACCACCACCCCTTTCTGCATTCGTTGAATTTTCAAATCACGTCCATTTCTTTCCTTTTCTGTAGAACAACAGGGCTCCTCCAGGCGGTCTGATCATGGACCCTTTTGTCCCTTCATAGGTTCATGCATGCTGGAAGATGGTATAGTGGACACCCACGGGGCGTGATCCAGGTCAGTTCGAAACCACCAAGAGGCTCCTTGAGAGAAAGTCGGGGCTTCCTCCTCCCATGAACAGTCACAGAGTGTGACTGTTCTGCCCCGTCTCTCAGGGGTGTTCTGAGTTGGCACTGACTCGATCTCAGTGGGATAAAACTATTAAATATATATATATATATATACACACACACATGTACATATCTTTATGACATTACCTTTTAAAATACACATATAACAACATTTGTTTGCCAACCTTCCTTGCTGCATTTTTGGGGAGGGGCATTAAGTAAACGAGAAGCCAGTCAATAGTCCCTTGATGGCTTAGTAGTCAGAAACACTAAACTGGAGGACAGAGGCTAAGAGAAGGCAGCTATTCACCGAGCGTGCTGGGGAGGACAGAGCCGCCCCTGGCTGGAACGAGGGTGACAGTGCACCTTTGTCCTGGGTTGGTGTGCCTTCGCTGTGAGCTTTGGCCCGAGCTGTGTTTGTCTTTCCTCACACGTGGCTGGGGTGGCGGTGGAAATCTCCAAACTCCAACGGCTAACCAGCAGGGCTGTTTGCTAAGAAAAGCCTGCTCAGATGCTGTCAGGATGACTTCTAAATACCTTTCGACTTCTGCGCGCAGATTTTACTTTGCCTTTAATGAAAACCCAGGGCCAAAGCCATAGGTCACGCTCTTTCAATAGCTGCCCCTGCTTAGCCACAGCACGCTCCCTGGGCATCTGGGGAAGGCGCAGTGTGCACGCACGTCCTCCCACTGCGGTCAGTCTCGGTTTGCGTGTGGAAATTCAGTAATGTACGTGGAGGTGGCCAGTTGTCTTTAGCACATAGGTGCAGGGGGTCTGCTACCCGTGGCGCTGCTGACTGTAGTTTCCTCATGCTCCAAAGTGTGATTCCTGGGGTCCCAGGAAGGGGTCTCAATGGCATAATGGCTTATGCATCGGGTTGTTAACCGCCAAGGGCACGGTTCAAACACAGCCACCACTCTGCACCCTGGGCACAGCAGAACGGGACACTGCCCGCTGCTTGAGCCCACGGGCGAGCCATTCTGTCTAGGGCTTCCTCTGTGTTGCTGCCCCTCTGCTTTACCCAGCATGATCTCCTTCTCCAGGGACATGCTCAAAGTGTCAGCAAAGGTTTACAGAGACACGGGAACACTGCCTTCAGGAGGGTGGAGACCTAAGGGGAGAATCTGTCCAGAAACAAGAGCTTCCCATTTCGATTTGTTTTAATAAATGTTCCCATGCTCCTGCAGCGGTCTCTTTGGTTGATCTGCACATATATGAAAAGCTGTTTTCAAATTAGCAAGTCAAGATCAGCTCCCTTCCTGAAGAATATGCTGCATAACTCATATCCTTGGTGTGATTCCCATGGCCCAGTTTCACGTGGATTGTTTTGCATGAAACTGCTGGGAATTTGAAACACGGTCGCCAACTTGCTTTCCAATTGTACCTGTGTCTTCACGATTGCTTCCTTGTCAGCAGTAGACGAGGTCCTGGCTGTGCTGTGAGCTTCACCATTGAGCGGCTTTGTCTCTCACTGCTTCAAGACAGCACCGGCTCCTGGGGTTGGCGATCACAGCTGTGCAAAGAGCACTGTCTATCTTATCTTGGGCTTTGTTACCTTTTATACTCTTTGTCAACGCAGCAAACACAGTGGCCGGAAAATTAAAAGAGGGGAGGGATGGGGGCTAGGATGCGTAGTCCCAGGTGGTAGACATAGTTACTGTGCTCAGCTGCAGACAGAAAGATTGGAGGCTCAGTTTCACCCGGAAGCACCGCCTAAGAAAGGCCTGAGCATCGGAGTCCACACTCATCAGTCCTGGATAATAGCCAGGACCCACAGTGCCCCCCCCACAATGACACTTGTGGGGTCACCATGGATCGGAGGTGACTTAGTGGCGGTTCGTTTTCTGGTGCATAACTGAGAATCCCACCTGGTTGAAAATACTACACAGACAACAGAAGTCCTGAGTCTGAGAAAAAGACCTTGCTCTTCCTGGCCTGAAACCCTCCCACAGTAAGCTTGGGAAGGGGCTGGGGGGCACTCAGACCAGTCCTAGACTGAGCTTCCTTCCTCCTCCAGGAAGCTGCTTGATAAGGCCTCTCATTGCCAAGATTGTGTTTTCCCACTACTGTCAAGCTGACTCTGTCAGAGTGGCTACAGAGGCCCAATTGTCAATCTTCATGGAAGCAGGCGCTCTCATCTCCGGGTGGGCTCAAACCACCAACCTTCCGGTTCCCATCTGAGCACTTCATGCCTGGACCACCTGGACTCCAGGAATGCTTATCAGGGTGTGCTACATTCACAGCACCCCGTAATGCCCCAATAAAATGATAGCTCTCCTCAGAAGGGGTTGTGTTCCATCCCCCCTGCAAGATATCTCTTACTACTCCCTGTGGCAACTACGAAAAGTGCCTTCTTTACAGCAAACTGTGAACAAGCACTATTTAAAGTGGTCTGGACCGTATGGTGCTAAGTAATATTTAAAGTGTTAAAAAGCAAAGTCACTTTACAAAGAGGTCACTCTGAGGACTAAAGGTGTTGGCGTTGTCACTCAGCTCGTGTGCAGGTAAGAGCTGGACCGTGAGCCAGCAGCGAGACTGAAGAAGAACCATGTCCGAGTATCAGAACTTCCAGAGAAGAAACTAGGGTGGGCCAGAGAATCAACAAACCAACAATGCTTCCTGTCTGGAAGCATTCTGCAGTCAGAATGCTCCTTGGAGCAAGGCTGGCTAGATGTGTCCCTGGAGAAGATCCTCAAGCTTGGTAGGATAAAAGGTCACAGAGAAATCAGGAAAAGCCTTGGCAAGATGGAGTGACACAGAGGCTGCAAAGATGGGGATGGGGAGCACAGTTTGGTCTGATGAGTCTGAACGGACCTACCAACAATCCCATCCTCTGCCAGGGTCGATTCGGAGGACAGTGACCAGCCTCTGGCAGGTCCGAGGACTCATCCAGGAATACCCAGATCCATGGCATCTTCAGACCCATCAAGTGGGAACTCTTGACTTTCTGAGGCCAATCCTGCTCAGTCGAGCAACTCCTCGACTTTCCAAGGTCCCCTCATGCAGCATCAGCTGCCAGCGACGAGCACTGCAGAAACCAGCCATCCGCAAGGTGAAGAGTTGGAGAGGCGACCCCCGTGATGAGACCAAGTGAGGAACAGTTCCCTGAGATTGCAACCTCTGTCCTCCCAGGGCCTCAGCGGCACGTCGGAGACAAGAACGGCGTGCTGTAACTCGTAAAGAGGGGAGGCTGGCATTCGGCACAGAGCATGGATCTCATGCAAGCTCCGGTAATGGCATTCATATTTTGATAAATGACTGGCTCAGAGACTGCTTCTGTAAACAGTTCCAATAGGAGGCTTTTGTTTACGCATGAAGCTGGGGATCGATTCTTATTTGGGCAGATAATGAAAATCAATTTGGAAATATCAGAAGTTCTGAATAGTTACTGTGCTGTGATTATAGCTCTTCCTGGACGGTATGATCCAATGAGATGTTTTATTCATTACAGATCACGGTGAGGCTGAGAAAGGGCAGTGCTTGTTGCTGGGTCTGTCACAGAACTCAAATAAATACAAATTGACTACATGTCGCTCAAGAATGGAATCTCTGACCGCCTTTGAAGGAAGCCTAATATTCCACAGAGCATTTAGCCTAAGAGATACAAGAATAAAGACAGACAGCAGAAGGTGTAATAGCATTTTAAACCTTATTAGTACAGTTCTCAACATGTTCTCATTACAGATTTATATAAAAATGTGGTTTAGGCTAATGAAAGCATGTTCCAGGCACTCTTTATCCTTGTACTGGTTTAGTGACTAGGACTAAACGGTTTCATTTTGCTGCATCTACAACAAAACGGTTATAAACAGGCTGGTGCCTTCACCAGTGTAGCTGTGCCACATTTCAAACTTCAGTAGTTCAATCATCCCCCAAACCCTAACTTCCATCAGTAAACACCCCAGTCAAAACAAAGGCTATTTATCTAACTGAGATGCAACAAAGCATACCAGCTTGTGTGATCATTAGATGTCAACAGGACCAAGTGTCAGACATCAAAGACCCAAAACAAACAATCCTATCATTGTGAATGAGGGTGAGTATGGAGTGAAGACCCAAAGCCCATTTGTGGACAAATGGACATCCCCTTAAAAAAGGGTCACGGGGAGGAGATGAGCCAGTCAGAGTGCAGCATAGCGCCGATGAAAGCTACAAATTTCCTCTAGTTCTTTAATGCTTCCTCAACCCCACTATCATGACCCTAATTCTACCTTAGAAATCCAGCTAGACCAGAGCATGGACATGGATACAGATAAGAACCGGAAACACAGAGAATCCAGGAGAAATACACTCCTCACGACTAATAATGAGAGCAGTGATACCAGGAGGGTAATTGGGAAGTGAGGGAGAAAGGAGGAACTGATCACAATGATATACATATAACCCCTGGGGACAACAGAAAAGTGGGTGAAGGGAGACAATGGTCAGTGTAAGACATGACAAAATAATAATTTATAAATTACCAAGGGTTCATGAGGGAGGGAGAGTGGGGGAAGGAGGAGGGCAGAATGAGAAGCTGATACCAAGGACTCAGGTAGAAAGACAATGTGTTGAAAATGATGATGGCAACAAATGTACAGATGTGCTTGACACATGGATGGATGGATTGTGAGAACAGTTGTATGAGCCCCCCAATAAAATGATCTAATAAGAGGAAAGAATGGCATGTCATATTTTGTTCTAAAAAAGAAAGGGGTGGGTAAAGCACAAGACAATCTTGGTCCTCAACACTGTTACACTGCTCATGGGGTCAGTCTGTCTGTGCAAAGATGCACACATTTTTTTTTGGGGGGGGGGGCATCACTGCTCTCCGGTGGTGGGAGTAGGAGGTCCAGCCCCACAGCTGGAATTGAACCTCCATCCCAGTGGGCCGCAGTCCCGCACACAACCACTACGCCACCGGGGCTCAGCCCGATGCACAAATTTTTAATAACTCACCAAATCGAAGGAAGCCATTGAAGGCATGACGAGTTAAAGGATGGACATTCTTGGCAGGGTTTTGTTCTATGGTACATAGGGTCCCTATAGGTTGAAAACAAGCCCCTCCCCCACCCCCCACTGGCACCTGACAGCACTTCTAGGACCCTACAGAGAGATGCTGTGGTTCTTTGCCATGGGTTTGGCTCCAGGACAGTGACCCTGTGAAGGACAGACTGGACCTTTGCCAAGTCCCTGGGACAGCCGCACCAGAGTGATCATCGTGAGCCCATTGGTGGGGCCCCTCTCTTAATCCGTCTCGCTAGGGATCTTCCTGTCTTTCACCGATACCCTGCCTCACCCAGGACAAAGTCTCTGTCCTCCCTTCCAGTGAATATTCCAGCTGTCCTTCCTCCAAGACAGATGGGTTCTTCCTTCTGGAAGCCCACAGTGCAGTCAACCTTCTACACCAACACTGTCATTCAAGTGTAGCCATTCTTCCCCAGATCTCCTTGTTCATCAGGTGGCTTTCCTATGCAATTGTTGCTGTTGCTCGTTCCGACTCATCATGGCCCGAAGCACAACAGAATGAAAACTGCCCGGCCTTATCTCATCCTCACAATTGTTGTTATGCGGATGACAGATTATCCTAAGATTTGTAAGGAATGCCCCCCCCCCCCCC
>PVJH01043645.1:0-13474 GCA_004026705.1 Nesogale talazaci | reverse complement strand
TTGAACTGTGGACCTCTCGTCTCACAGCCCAGCCGGTCACCACGACACCACCAGGGTCCCCTTCTCAGTGGTTTTTCTAGTGGAATTGGGCTACGCAGGACTGTATTAACTGCCGGCGTCACCCCTCCTGAGGAAGCAGCCGGCTGCCGTTGAGTTGACGCCAATGCAGCACCGTCTTCGGTCCCCCAGTGGCGGGCTTCTCCGACTTCGGTCCAACAACCTACGGGTAGACTCAGCTCTCCCACCTTTTCACATGAAGGGAGCTCGTGAACTGTTTGCATCAGCCGGCCCCTCCAAAAGTGGCTTCCACGTTTCCATTCACCTGGAAAGTTGCTGTGAATGTTCCCCTCCCCCCCTTTTTTTTCAAGATCGAAGTTAAAAGCCGCATGCCTGGAAATGCACAGGTCTTAAGTGCACAATTGGGGACGCGTTGATAGATGCATGCCCATCCACATCATCCCCCAGAAAGCTCCCTGGTACTCTGGCCAGTCAATCTGCCTACCCAACCACGGGACTGATTTCTCTCATGGCAGATGAGTTTTGCTCATCACGGACCATCACATAAATGGAGACTGCGATGCCTACTTTTTCATGGGTGGTGTCTACTACAGTGCTTGCTGCTTTCACCCAAGTCCTTGCATGCACATTAGCAGTTTTTTATTTTTTGGTGTTTTTTTTTTGGGGGGGGGCATCACTGCCCTCTGGTGGTGGGAGTAGGAGGCCCAGCCTTTGCTCCTGTGGAGCTAGAATTGAACCTCCATCCCCGTGGGCCGCAGTCCCGCGCAAACCACCACGCCACCGGGGCTCAGCCTAGCAGTTTGTTCCTTTGTATTGATTGCTGGATATTATGGATATCAATAACGATAGTCTGTAAATAGTCACAATTTGGTTTATCCACACACCTAGAGATAAGCTATTTAGGCTGTTTCTTGTTGGAGCTTTATGAGTAAAAGTTCTATTAGCTTTCAGGGTAATCTTTTTGTTTTTCTCTCCTGTGTTCAACCTGGTTGATTAGAGAAACAAATTCATGGACACTCATAAAAACTCAAGAACTTTGTATCAAGAAGAAGTTATGTGGGCTGAGCCCTGGTGGTGTAAGTGGTTGAGTGCGGGACTGCGGCCCGCGGGAGCAGGCTCTCAGGAGCAGTGCTGGGTAGTGCCCATGACCACCAGAGGCAGTGATGCCCAAAAAACACCCCTCCCCCAAAGTAGTTATGCAAACTCTCTCCTACGCACGCACACAAGAAAGAAAACACCCCAGCCCAGTCCAGATCAAGTCCCTGAGTCTGATACTAGTCCATGAGTTCCTCATTAGACTCCTGAAGCACATGCAAATATGCCGAATGCAGGAAGATCGCAGGCTGCTGGGTGGAAAGTCCTGTGGGTTCAATACCGTGGAAGCATCTCCAAGGCTCTGGCTCCCATCAACTTGGCTCCGTGAGGCTTGTCAACAAGAAGGGGAAGCAGAGAGAGAGTCGTCCAGCTCTTGTGATGACAGAACCAAGAGAGAAAGAATTCCCAGAATCCTCATGAGAAGGCCACACCCACAAGGAGAGATCATCTGTCTGTGATGACTGACAGACTAGACTCCACCCCTTCATTCTTTTATCAAGTTGTCATGAAATTGTTTAATTACCACATTCACCTTGAGTAAATTTTCAGGAATGCTATTACTAGGTTATGGTGTGTGGTTAACTTTATTTATTGTTTAATAAGTCATTTTATTGGGGGCTCATACAACTCTTATCACAATCAATACATATATCAATTGTATACATACCACATTTGCACACCTGTTGCCATTATCACCCCCAAAACATCCTCCCTCCACTTTGAGCTCCAGTACCAGTTCCCCAGACTTCCCCTCCCTTTCTCACTCCCCCTCCTCCATGAACCCTTAATAATTTACAAATTGTTACTACTTTTTCATATCGTACTCTGTCTGATGTGTCCCTTCACCCACTTTACCGCTGTCTGTACTCCAGAGAGGTCATATGTAGATCCCTGTAATTGGATCCCCCCCTTCCACTCCACCCTCCCTCCATCCTCCCGGTATCACTGCTCCCACCACTGGTCCTGAAGAGGTCATCTATCCTGAATTCCCCATGTTTCCAGCTCCACTGTACATCCCCTGGCCTAGCTGGATTTGTAAGGTAGAATTGGGAAAGTGGCATACCTCATTGTTGCCACACTGTACCTTGACTGGCTCCTCTCCTTCCTGCAACCCCTCTGCGAAGGGATGTCGCTTCACTTATTGATGGACTTTGGATCCCCGAGCTGTACTCCGCCTCATCTATAATGATACAATTTTTAGTTCTTTGATGCCTGACACCAGGTCCCTTTGACACCTTGTGGTCACACAGGTTGGTGTGCTTTTTCCACATGAGCTTTGTTACTTCTGAGCTGGATGGCTGCTTCTTTACCTTCAAGCCTTTAAGACCCCAGACGCTACATCTTCTGATAGCCGGGCACCATCAGCTTTCTTCACACCTGCTTATGCACACATTTGTCTTCAGTGATCATGTTGGGAAGTTGAGCATCATGGAATGCCAATTTAATAGAACAAAAGGTTCTTGCACTGAGGAAGTACTTGAGTGGAGGTCCAATGCCCATCTGCTGTCCTAATACTGACTCTATAAGTATATGCACATTGATTGATTTCTCCATGGTCCTATATAAATATATTCACCTATGTACATGCCTGTATTTAGACCTGTATAAATGCCCTTTACCACCCAGTTCTTTTCCTCTATTTCCTTTTACTTTCCTCCTGTCCCACTATCATGCTCAGCCTCTATTGGGGTTTCCTCTGTTACATTAATCTTGATCAATCCCTATCGGGCTTCTCCCACCCACCTTGCCAGGGCCAGTCAACACCACTGCCTTTTCCCCTCCTCCCTATCTCCCATTCCCCACCCCACCCCCAACCTATCACTTTTTCCATACAGCCTATCTTATCTAGATAGACCTGCAGAGACAACAATATGTACAAAAAACGCAGGGATCCTAAGATGAAGCAACCAAAGAAAATAAAACGATAACAACAAAGAAATCCCAATGTTCTATATATATGTAAAAAAAAATAATAACAAAATAAAAACCTGTAAATAGTTCAGGGTCTGTTCGTTGACCTCCAGGAGGTCATGGTGTATGGTTGACTTTATAGGAATCAAACGTTTAAAAAGTATTTAAACCATTTTCCACCTCCCTCCACACCATATGTCCCAATTGCTCCACCTTATTCTGGCCGGCATTTGCCCGTCAGTCATTGCAGTCTCGGGCATGAAACAGTATCTCCTTGTAATTTTAATTTGCATTTCCCTGATGACTAAGGACTTCGGGCATCTTTTCATGTCAGTTTGATGTGCTTATAAGGCAGTCTTACGTCTTTGTTTGTGAATTGTTTGCTTAAGACCTTTGCCAGTTTTCAGTTGCCGTCGTTAGGGGCTGCTGGCCCAGAGGGCCTCTGTGTACAAGAGAATGAAACCCCGCCCGACCGGGGCCTGGGTCGGCCTCACCATTTGTTTGAGAGTCTCCGTCCAGCTCGTCCAGTGTCTTCCTCTCTCACCGTCCCTCTTCTTCACCCACAATAAGTGCCCTTCTCAGGGGACCATCCCTCCTGACACCCAACGCGCTTGGTGACAGCTCACCCGCCCCGGGTCCAAAGTCCTCTGTCAGATGTTAATCGTGAAGCTCCCACCTTGAGGACCAAGGTGTGTCTGGCCCACAGCATGGCATTTTCCATCGTCGCCCCGTGTCTGCGCCCGCGGAAAGGCGAACGAGGAAGGCTGCAGAGGAATCGGTGCGTTTGAATGGCGATGTCGGTGAAGAGTACTGAGTCCATCACGGACTGCCGGGAGAACCAACAAATCTGTTAAGAGTCAGAAGACTCTTAAAAAGCGAAGTTAGAGGCTGAGCCCCGGTGGCGTCGTGGTTGTGCGCGGGACTGCGGCCCACTGGGATGCAGGTTCAATTCCAGCAGTGGGGCTGGGCCTCCTACTCCCACCACCCGAGAGCAGTGATGCCCCAAAACAAAACAAACAAACAAAAAAAAGCGAAGTTAGAGGAAGTCAGACGCTGCACCCCGCCCACCCCCCAACCCCCTCATGCCATTTTACATCGGATGGCCCTGCCAGGGACGCATCATAAGACTCTGGAGGGCAGGAAGGGTGTCTTCACCATCTTCCCCCCTTCATGTGTCCGGCGTGGTGCCTGGCCTTCCGTCAGGGTTCTGTAGAAGCTGTTGACCGACCATGCACCTGGAACATGGCTTCTGCCAGTACTCGTTCGAGGAGTTGGCAGGCGGATGGGATAAAGCATCACTGCTTCGTGAGTTTGCCTTAACTGTCTACTGTGCGTCGGGGGGAGGTTCACAGAGCCGGTGATCGGTTTGGTTCAACAGTTCACACACACTAGGCTTCACTGGCAGAGTAGCTACTTTTCCCACACTCCGCCAGCGATGGTCTCTCAGTCCTCTCACTCTGGTTTCTCCAAAGAAGACAACTACCTCGACTCCCATCGCACCACCATGTCAGTCTCCTTCTCCTTCAAGGCGCCGTTTGTGTTTTCAAAGGCTGGCCAGTCATTTTATAAATGGCCGTCCCATTTGATAGCTGGGAAGACTGAGGCTCAGTAGGAGGAGCGCCTGGGCCAAGGCCATCTGCTAAGAAGTGAGGAATCCAGTCTTGGAACGCGCGTCTTTTGCCTCTGGATTAGGTGCTCTTTATCCCAAGCCACTTAGTCTTATTGATGTTTTGGGAAATCCTGTCCAGATTTGTCCCAGGACAAGGAGCAGGTCAACCGGACCCTGGGCCAGCTTCTTCTTTTTAATACTGAGGCCAGGATCATCCCTAGTGCTTCATGGGCCAGACGTGGTGGGAGATTTGCCACAAAGCTGATGATCTCAAGTATCAGGAGATAATAGGTTTCATTTAAGTAGGGTTTGCCCCCTCCCCCCACCCCGAACTGGAAATCTGACCAGGACAGGAAATGAATCCCTTGGGCCTCCGTATGGGTGAGGGCAGGGCTAGGGCAAAGTAGCTTTGCTGGTGCATCCAAGCATTAAGCTGATTGATTTGCATCCAAAAATGATGCCGACTTCTCCCCCTTGGCTCGAGCTCTGCCTGTGAATGGGTCTGTGTTTTCCATGGCTGCGGGTTCAAAGCCGGAAGAAGCTCTCCTGAGAGGAGACGCCAGTCTGGCCAGTCTGCGGAACTCAATGTTGGATCCTGAATAATTCTGAGTGACTCTGACGATGTCTTTTGAGACTCGCCTTCCCCGGCTGTTTATGAAAGCTTGGCGCAAGCAAGTGGAGCTATTTATGAAAGGGAACCGAGTGCTTCACAGTGGCTCGTGGGCTTGGCGGCTCATGAGAAGCGTGGAGGGGCACATCTACCAGAAGACCCCACGGGAAAAAGGACTGGGGCTCTGTGATTGTTAGGTTTGGGGTCACCTGGCCTCTGCCAACAACCTGATGTGATCTGCCACGAGACGGCATCAGCCCCATGATAGGCTCTCCCCGAACGAGGTCCACGCCACGAGCGGCCAGCGGTGGCAGCGGAGGGAGGCCTCCGTGATCGGTTCGTGTCCCCTCTGCTGCGTCTGGACCCGGCACAGGTTCATTGACCTCCCGCCCTCTCGCCTGGCGCTCTCAGGAGCTATCGATGGACTTGCCCACCTCTGGAATTTCTCTTCGGCCATCTTTGACGTCGTCCTCTCTTCAATTGGCCCGTTTTCCATTCCTTCCACTGAAGAGCTTGGTCGCCCGGCTCCCTGCGTCGGCAGCCCCTGCAGCGATGGGAGTGGGGAAGAAGCCTCCCGCTTAACGTCTGACCCAGGGACTTAAGCCAGACGGGACTGAGCGGCGTCTAGAACTGTGCGTGCCAGTTCTTGACTTAAAGACGTACGTGTTTGCTTCTCTCAAGAACTCGGCCTGTGGCAACATCTGGTCCTGTCTGAAAAAGCGGCTGTTGGAAGCATGAGGGAGTACAGATGTGCTCAGGGGCGTCAGGAGTTGAGGTCCATTGATAGCCACTAGTTTTGGGGGGGGGGGTGCTAGGTGTGTGGACTACAGGGATGAAAAGGGGCCTCAGGGTGCCCAGTGTGTGTGTGTGTGTTTTCCAGGGCCAAAGAATTGAGCAAATAATCCCGGAACTGTACCCTATGGGCTTGTCTCCAGATACAATTAGGGAATGTGGGACCCAAATGAGGTAGGGAAAGTGGGTTCCTCCCCCAGTTCATGTCCCCACCTCCACCCCCGAAGCTCCCCTGTTCTTACCTGTTGTCCTCTTCCCATCAGCACATGCAGAACCCAGAGAATCTCCCATTTTTCAGAAACTAAGACTGTTAATGGAGCTGCATCACTCTGTCCCCATCGCCCCATCTCCGACGCTCTTTTCTCGACTAAGCTCCTGGGACAAGGACGCATCTTCCCTGACTCCGCTTGCTTGCCTGCCGGGTCTGCTCCAGTCTGTCTGGCCAGCTCTCTGTCCCAGCTACCACTCAGTGAGAGTGACCGTGTCCATGCAGGCCACGTCCTGGTCATGGTCATCCCTCCCTCCGCAGCCAGGGGACTGACCAAGAGCAGGAGCCCGACGTGAATTTATTGAACTGTTGAATGATGGGGAAAGGCAGTATTCAAGCGTGGGAGATGGAGGATACACAACTCTCCTCATTCCTTGAGGGAAGCCCCTGAGTCTTAGAGAAAGGCTGGCTTATTGCCACGAGGGAGCTGTGGACAGGCTGACGTAGAAAAGGAAGTGGCCGCCACCCCGGTTCTGAGGAAGAGAACACTTCACAGTCCGTGACCTTTGCTCACACCTGCCTGGTCCTTGGTGTCTCCTGAGGCCCCCAGATCCAGGTTCTAGAGGAACGGGCCAAGGGCCTCTTCTGTTCCCCATCCGCTCTCGCTCGAGGCTTCCACAGACGGCATGACCTTGCTGCTGACGAGACTCCAGGCCCTTTGGGACTCTGCACCGCCAGCCTCCCCCTCCCCACTCCCCACCACTCTGAGTGACTTCAGCATGTACATGGGTCTCGCTCTCAGACAAGCGCCTCTCGGCACCTCCCCTCATGCTTGGTGGGACAGTAAATGTCCACTGAAGGCCCCTGCCTTTTTCCTTTTTCTGGAAAGCCCTCTCCCAGTGGCTGACCCTGGTCACAAAGCCCAGGAAGCCTCCACTGCTGGTCTGACCAGAGAGCTCTCAGCACTTCTCCTGCTGGCTGGCATTGCCGGGCGGTGGCCAGAACCAGAGTAAGGTTGTGTGGATGGTGGTTGTTAAACTTGTGAGTTTCTTGCAACTCTTCGGGGCCTGCCTGACATGCCTCTGGGGGGACATGGGCATTCCTCCAGGGGCCCAGGGCTCCTCTGTCTTCCTGTATCAGACAATGTTCTTCTGGGTCCTACTCCTTGTGGACAGCTTGAGGTTGGGCAAGTGGTGGCGGCGGTGGTGGGTGTTTCCACGAAATGTAACAAGGATGCATACAGGGAAGGCAGTCTCTTTTGTTCTTGAAAGGTCTCTGAAATGTCAAGTCCCTTTTAGCCCCAATGTGGGGGCTAGATGACCTGACCCCTAGAATTGTGCAAATGTTCCAGGGTGAGATGTGCGACAGTGAGTGGGAGTGCAGAGGGTCTGGCTAGGGGGAGGGGATACACATTCCATTCACCTTGTGGTCCAAACCCTCTCTGGGGGTGGGCAGGGATCCCTCCAGGAACCTCTGGGCCTCTATGAGGACATCTCCACGCCCAAGTGGCCTGTAAAATGCCAGTGGGCACCCCTTCCACTCAAGCGGGAAGTCCAAGCCTTTCTGGAACACGGCCCAGCTGTTTGCATGGTGGGGTGAGGAAGGGCTGTATTGGGTTGATTGGGAAGCATTGTCCAGAAAGAGGTGGGTACACGCATTCAGCCCAAACCGCACAGGCATCCTGAAGCAATCACCAAATCAGGTTGCCTCTGAGGGGGAGGGAATCCCCCCCCCATCTCTTCAGGGATGCCAATAGAAGTTGCAGAGGGGTGGGCGGGATATTATGTCCAGATGGTGACAGTTGATGAAGGAGAAGGAGGTTTCTGAGGCAGCAGATTCCAGAGGGACGTCTCAGACAGCCCGTGGACGCTGATGAGAGGCAGGTGAGTGGGAGGGGGGTGAGCGTGGGAATGACCTTGCCAGGTGGGACCCCTTTCCTCTGGGGTTCCCTGGGTCAGTCTTGGCCCTGGGGTTTGTTCGGACCAGGCCTTTAGCCTACGGAGCAGGAGACCTGGTGCTTCCCCGCCCCTCCCGTTCCATTAACTGGCATTAGCACTGGGGCCTCGGTCATCGCATTGTAGACAGTGCATCGCTTCATCTCATGCCGTCTTGACCGGTGACGTCCTGCCGTCTGTTCTTGTGGCCGTCGTGTCCCCCCACCTTGTTGATAATCTCCCGTGTTTGTGTTCCCCTTCAAATGGGCTAGAGGCCTCTCTAGGGGCAAGTCTTTTTTGATCTCGCATCCAGAATAAGAGGTGCTCATGTCTGGCCAGCTCCCCTTCTCACGGGCGCTTTCAGTGCGAGGCTACTTGTTTCTTCTCCCAGTGCATCAAGGTCCTCTCAACACCACCATTTGAAAGCTTCCGGACCATCACATCAAACGGACAAATGCCAGACCCGCAAGACTGTGCCTGCCGAGTGGCTCCATTCCGATTCAGTGACCCAACAGGGAAGGACAGACTGCCCCTCTCAGCTCCTGAGACTGTAGATTTTTTCCTTCATCTGTTCTTAATAGTTTTACTGGCAAGTCATCCACACACCATGCAAGTCCATCGTCATATTGAAGAGGCATACAGTCACCACCACAATCAATCTTTGTGAGACTGTAGATCATTTCGGGCGAAGAGAACCTCATCTTTGTCTCATGGAGTGGCTGGTGGTTTTGAACCGCTGAACTTGTGATTAGCAGCCCAACGTGTGACTCATTACACCCCCAGGCCTCCTTACGGGGGCTCGCTTTGGCTTTGGGTGTTGATTTGAGTGACACTTTCCAGGATGGAGGCACTGGCCAGGCTGGCCTGGTAGGAGACCGTCACCCGAATGAACTGCTGTGGAGGCTGCCTTTCCTGGGACTGAGGCCTCAAGCAGTGAACCTGTCACACCCACGCTGTGACCAGGTCTCGGCCCTGGTTGTCAGCCTTCGGGGTGCCAATGGGCTTAGACAGGAAGCTCAGGGTACCTAGTCCCCACTGTGCTGGCCCAGGCTGGGCAGCGGTGACAGGCTGAGGCCATCTTTCCACTCCAGTGCCCATCCTTGGTGACTGTGGAAGTGACTGGTAGGGACCTTTCTGTACTGAGCATCTCCTTGGCCTGCTACGTTAGCCAGAGATGGATGGGTTCCCTGCCCAGAGCTCTCCGAACTTGATAATCGCATCCATGGTGCATTAAATTCTCTTCCCATTCGCTCTCACACCGCTCATGGTGAGCAGGGCTGGACCCACAGTGAGAGGGCCTAGGACCGGGACATACTGGGCAGAGGGTGGAGAGGGTGTGAGTTCAGGTAGTCTAGAGAAACAAATTCATAAGCATACATATGTATATAAGGGAGAGGCTTATATACAAGAACAGCTGTACATTAAGAAAACATCCCAGTCCAGTCCAAGTCATAAGTTGATATGAGCCCATATGTCTCATACCCATCCACAAGTCCTCTTCAGACTCACAAAGCATGTGCAATGACACCAGGACAATCACAGGCCAGTGGGTGCAGAGTCTCGTGTATCTAGTGGTGGTAGAAGCATCTCAGCACTGGCAGGCGTCTCTACGTGGCTTTTCTGGCTTTGAGGTCTGGTTCCATCAGAGTAAGTCCATGTGGCTTCTCCTCCCTGACCCATGGAGTCAGCCTGTGTCTTGTCAGTAGAGTGTCTCCAAGGGACGGAGTAGTGAGTCTCTCACCTCCAAGGGGGAAATAGCATGAGATTTCCCAGAATTCTCAGGAGAGAGCCTTCCCACGCAGAGGTCTCATTGGCTGTCTCCAGATTGAGAGGCTAGACTCCACCCCTCCACTCCCAAGCCTGAAATGACACCAGATTAGGTGACTGCCACAGGGGCCCGGCAAGACTTCGAGCCTCATGCCTCAGCAATGGGCTTAGGGGCTTGTAGGAAGCGTCTCCCACAGGGGCTCGGTTAAGTGCAGTGAGCTTACGGCGTAGTGGGGCTGAGAACCTCTTACTTCTTCATAGAGGATCCTAGACACCGAGTGCTGCTGGCCACAAAGACCTCAGTGGGTGGCTTGAAAGAGCAGGGCTTAGTGTCTCACCATTCTGGAAGGCAAGAGACCAGATCAATGTCTTCCTGTGACCCTTTCTCCCAGGCCCTCATTTCCTCCCCAGTCACTGCCAAGCTGGAAAGGTGAGCCTGGAGTCGGGGGTGGTGTGTGTGAGGTCTCAAAAGTGGAGGTGGGGAGACACTCCTCTAGCTCTGCTTGGCTGTCCCCCAAATTCTATTTCTACCTCCTCTCCCTGTGTCCCAGAGTCCAGACATGCCTGTGAGACCTTGAGGTGGCCGGGGATGGAGACCTGTTCTCTGGAGATCACTCTCTCGCTCCCCACCCCCCGGGGAAGCCTGGTCTTGCTCATTTCCTTTGAGACATGACAGCATTGTAGTGTCATGTCCTCCGTGATGGGTTCCCTTCCAGTTCACCTTTCCACCCAAAGTCCTGAACAGTCAAGGTTGGGAGGGGCCTCTTGACATGTCCTTCCCTCCTCCCCCCCACCTGCCTGTAAATGGAGACTGTAACTTAGCGTAACCAAGGGATCCTAGGGCTTAGGTTCCTGGGGTTCATGACACTGGGTGAGGCGATTCTTTTAGTTGAGGCCAACCTTGAAGGGACTGTCCCGCTGTGAGCTCCCAGCTTCTCGTTAGCTTGGGAGTGAGTCATTCAATCCTAAGGTGACATCTAGGCCCTTCGGTCTTGATCGGAGCAGGCACAAGAGGGACCTGACCTCGAGCCAGCCCACGTATTGTAGTTCCTACACAAGAGATGCCCAAACTGGCCCTTGCTTGATTCTCCCTTAGGAAAATTCGCAGAATTTGGACCGAACCTGTCCTGTCAGTCCCGGGCGATCCTTGACACGTTGTCTACATTTTGAACTTTGGTTGTCATTCCAGTAAAATGGCCCAAAGCCAACTATGCCACAAGGTGGCAGCCAGAATGAACACCAGGCACATTGGCGGTGCAGTAGATGGGTGCCCTTGCCATCATGTGGGCCTCAGGGAATAGAGGGATCAGGATGTGAGCGTTGGGGTTTCAGCTAAAGTCTCAAAGGCAGTTAGCACGTTCTCCAACTCCAAAGGGAGGTGGGATCGTTCGAGATACGCCTTGGACACAAGCAAAACCCCTCGATGACAAAGTCAGTGTCATGGCGACCACGCTGACCCACTGCATCCCCTGTGGGTTTCCAAGACAGTAACTGGAGGGGAGTAGAAAGCCCGATTTTCCTCCCAAAGAGCTTCTGGTGGTTTGGAACTGCCAGCCATGGGGATCTCAGCCCAACTTGTAACCACACACTGGGAGGACTTCTGGGTGTCAGACATTAGGACCAGCCTTGAGGAACAGCATGCTCAACTGGCATCATCCAGTTCATAAAATTTAGAGGAGCGGCCATCAGCTCTTCATCTTTCCGGAAGCCAAAGCGAAAGAAGACAACCAAAGACTCAAAGAAGCGGTGATTCTACTCAAGGGTGCAGGGGTCGCAGTGGGTCAGCGTGGTCACCGTGACACTGACTCTGTCGTTGAAGGGTTTTGCTTGTGTCTAAGGTGGCAGAATGACATCAAAGCAAAGCAGATGGGAGTAAGGGGACAGGGACCCAGATGCGTGGGAGTGGGACATGTGGAAGGGAACCACAGACAATGGCCACGCCTCGTGGGCAACAGGGCCAGGCCACGGAGCCAGGTGTGAGGGCACAGTTACCGGGCTTTCCGTGGGCTGTGTTCCTGAATCTGTCACTTGGTGGGCAGGCTGGGTTGCTCGTCTTTTACTTGAGTCGGACAGGCCGCGGTGGCCCTCCAGTCTGACTCCCCGCACCTGGAGTGTGGCAGATGGACTCTGTCTGGGGCCCAGAGGGAAAGGCTTCAATCTGCTCTTGATTTACCCCTGGGCCGTGAACTTCATCCTCGCATGGTTCTCTCTGTTGTCGCATGCTTGACCAAAGCCAGGATATTAAGAGCCGCCGTGAGCCTGGAACTTTCTCTCTGCACCACTGTAACTGCGGGTCCCCAGCCTCTAGACTGGAGGACAGAGAGGGAACAGGGGAGGGCCCCAGCAGCTGGACCCTCCCAGTTTCTGTCTTGAATTCCCTGAGCAGGAAGATGTTGGAGGACAAGAAGCCCCTTCCTGTGTCACCGGAAACCTGTGTGAGGATGTGGTGGTCTCGGAATAGTAGGAGTGGAAGTGTCCTCTTCACGGGTCACAGGCACCCTGTTGGGTTTGAGAGGCTGTCCTGCCGCTCTGGCCAGTGGTTGTCCACCCACCTCCTGTCCTAGTGTCCTTGTGACTCGCTGGCGGCTTGGGCTGTGTTGGCTGCCTTCCAGCTGGACAGTGAGCTCCCAGTGGTGACTTCTGGGTGTGGCCTGTGTCTTGTTGCTCTCTCAGGGCAGTGGCCCCATGCAGCTCTCTCTGCTGAGGGGTTCTGGGGGCTGCAGGGAAGCCAGACAGCAGCATCGCCCAGGCCACGGCTCTCCCTCTGGGTGCCTTAGTGTATTGTTCTGCCCATTGGACACGGCGAGCCTGCTGTCCAGAGTAAGCATACCTGCAGTGGCTTGTTCTTGTCACTGTTACTGAGGGGGCCCTGGTGGGGTAGTGGTTATATGCTGGACTGTGTGAGTCTGGGTAGATCAGAGAAACAAATCCAGGGAGACTCATATGTGTGAGAAAGAAGTTTATATACAAGAGCAGGTAAAGATTGAGAAAACATTCCAGCTCCGTCCAGATCAAGTCCATAAGTCTGTTATCAGCCCAGATGCCCAATACCCATCTAAAGAGTCCTCTTCAGACTCACGAAACACATGAAATGATGCCGAATGCAGGATGATCACAGGCCAGTGTGATGGGAAGTCTTGGGGATCCAGTGGCGGTATAAACATCTCGGCGCTGGCAGGGGTCGCCACGTGGCGTCTCCAGCTTCCCAGGCTGCGTCAGCGTAGGTCCATGTGGCTTCTCCTCAGGAATGTCTTGCAAGGGAAGTGAGCCTTGTCGGTAGAGTGTCCAAGGGAGTGTAGAGAGAGAATGTGTGTCTCCCACCTCCAAGGAGGAAAAACAGAAATTCCCAGAATCCTCAGGGGACGGCCATGCCCACACAGAGGTCTCATTGGCTGTACAGTGATTGGCAGGCTAGACTTCACCCCTTCACTCGTCATCCTGTCAAAATTGACAACAGGTTGAATAACTACCCCAGGCGGCTCACCTCAAGGGCAGCAGTTGGAAACCACCTGTTGCTCCTCAGGAGACAC
>PVJH01043644.1:0-13485 GCA_004026705.1 Nesogale talazaci | reverse complement strand
TCGTTGGAGCAGCTCCACACCCACGACACCGCCAGGAATCTCCAGGGCTTCGGTAGATGATACAGTATAGTTGAGATATGAATGTAGTGGTAGGTATTGTGGATAAACTAAAAAGGACAAGACATCTATAGAAAGGATTTAAAACTTAACAATAGCAACTAAAGAAACAAACAAAAAAACAGAACATAGGTTGGGACCTTTGATGAGTAGAAACAGCAAAGGCCAGTTTTTACTTTTGCTCAACATTATCTCGATGCCGATGACTAGGTGTCAGCAGATGCATGGTAGGTATTCAAAAAAATTTTGTGGGTTGAATGATGCCAGAGGTGGTGCTCTTAGTCACCATACCTTATTTCTTAATATATTTAGGGATAATTTAAATAACCTGCTGCTTTAGTAAAAGAGAACTTATTTCCTCATTGATTTAGAGGACAAATAGCCAACTATTATGTATTACTCTAAATTCTAGCTATATTTACAAGAACAAAATAATCTTGAAGACTATTCTTATAATAAGGGTAATACTCAACTATGCTGTAATTTAATAGTAGTTATAAAAACAAGACATTCTTCAAGAAAGATGGGAATCTCTATTTGTTGCTAGTGAAATACATTGACCTTCTTTTCATTCACTTTTGAAAGATAAAATTACTAAAGGCAATCTTCTATATTTTGAAAAGAAGACAAATAGATGCAATTTTTAAATGTTTAGCAAATCATATGTGTTCTTCATCTTTCTTATAATACAGTTGAAGATTCTTCATAATTTACATATAAACACATTTTAGTCCTAGAAGCTCTAGGTATTAAAAGTGTTTATATTATTCAAGTAAATCTTGCTTCAGCGGCAATGAATATACTAAGCATCTCTAATATGACTATCATCCTATAAGGCCAACATGGAACATTTAAAATATACAGCTATTGTTGTTAGGAGTATATAGAGTCACCAGTCACCTGTCAGTTTGTTGTTGTGTGGTGACTTGTACCTTACTATGATGCTGGAAGCTATGCCAGCAATTTCAAATATTAGCAAGAGTACCCATTGTGAACAGTGAGGCTTCCGGACTTAAGAAAAGAAAAAACTAGGAAGAAGAAAGTGATGTTCTATTTCTGAAGGATTATACAAAACAGGGCAACATTGTAAGATACAATGCCAAAGGATGAATGAGCTCCTTATGTTGGCAGACACTCAAAATACACCAGAGGGCAAGGTGCTTCCTCAACATGGAGTCTCCTTTAATAATGGGGATGGAGTGAAAAGTTTTTGAGACCTTCCTAGTTGATGGAGTATGACTCAAAATGAGCAGAATCAATTGAAAACACCCATGAATAATCAAGTGGTTTGCACTAATAGGAAGTACAAACATAGGGAAATTGGAAGTCATCAAAGATGAAATGAAAAGCACAAAGATCAATATTTTAGGTATCTATAGGCTAACATGCACTGGTATTAATCATTTTGAGTCAAATAATCATATGCTTTGTTTTAGAGAGATTGGGAAATTCATTATAAAAAGGCCCTTTCAAGAATCTATTTTGAAGTACAATGGTCTCTATGATAGGATAATTAATATCTATACATTTGTAAGAAAGCACAGTTCACACAACTATGAGTTCAAAATTTCAGACCAACTACTAAACCTAGTGTTGAATAAATTAAAATGTATTGCTCATTTCATTAGTCTAAAATTTATTAAATATGCAATCAAATTATATCAAGATACATGTAGGATTAGAATGTAACATTGGAAACAAAGAGGAAGTATCAATAGTTGGAAAACTTGACCTTGGTGAGAGAAATGAAGCTGAAGCTCACATGATAGAATATTGCAAGACCAACAAATCCTTCACTGACAATATCTGTTTTTTCTTGACTGCAATATTTATGTAAGCAGATCACCAGGCATTTCTTTGGTGAAGCTGCTCTGGCATATCAATCTTTTTTAAAAAAATAATTTTATTGGGGGGTCTTACAGCTATTATAACATTCAATACATCATTTGTGTCAAGCACATTTGCACACATGTTGCCACATTCGTTTCCAAACATTTTCCACTTGAGCCCTTGGTATAAGCTCCTCCTTTTCCCTCCTCCCTTTTTTAATGAATCATTTTATTGGGTATTCATACAACTCTCCTCATGATCAATACATACATCAATTGTATGCAGGCCTCATTTGCACACTTGTTGCCATCATAACTCTCAAACTTCCTCCCTCCACCTAGGCCCCCAGTTCCAGCTCCCCATATTTCCCTTCCCCCCTCTCCCATGAACCTTTAATAATTTATAAATTGCTATTGCTTTTTCATATCGTACACTGTCCAATGTGTCCCTTCACTCAATTCCCTGTTGGCCTTGCCCCAGAGAGGAGGTTATATGTAGATCCCTGAAAGTGGTTCCCCTTTTCTATTCCACCATCCCTCCACCCTCCCAGTATCACTACTCCCACCACTAGTCCTGAGGGAACATTTATCCTAAATTTCCCATGTTCCTGACTCCAGTGTACATCTCCTGCTCTAGCCGGACTTGTCTGGCAGAACCGGGAGCATGATAGTGGGTAGGAGGAAGCATTTGAGAACTAGAGAAAAGATGCATATTTTGTTATAACGATACTGTACTTTAACTGGCTCATCTCCTCCCTACAACCCCTCTGTAAGAGGATGGCGCTTCACCTATTGATGGGCTTTGGGTTGCTAATCTGTACACCCCCTTATTTATAATGATATAATTTTAATTCTTTGATGCCTGACACCGCATCCCTTCAACACCTCGTGGTCACACAGGCTGGTGTGCTTCTTCCATGTAGGCTTTGTTGCTTCTGAGCTGGATGGCCGCTTATTTACTCAAGCCTTTAAGACCCCAGATGCTATATATTTTCATAGCCGGGCACCATCAGCTTTCTTCACCATATTTGCTTATGCACACATTTGTCCTCAGAGCGATCATATCAGGAAAGTGAGCCATGGTGTCAATACATCTCCTTGAGGGTCTTCCTCTTTTTTGCTGTGCTTCCACTTTATCAAGTGCAATGTCCTTCTTCAGGGAGAGGACACTCTGATAGTAAGTCCAAAGTGTATGAGGAGTCTTGCCATCTTCCCTTCTGGGGAGTTTTCTGCATGTACTTCTTCCAAGGCAAATGGTCTGTTCTTTTTTTTTTTATTGGGGGCTCCTCCAATTCTTACATTGATCAATACATACATCAATTGTATGGAGTCCACAGTTGCACATTTGTTGCCATCATCACTCTCAAAACATCCTCCTTCCACTTAGGCCCCGGGTATCAACTACCCATGTTTTCCCATCCTTCCCACTCCCCCTTACCCATGAGCCCCCTCTCTCCATGAAATTTGCAAATTATCATTATTTTGTCATATTATACACTGTCCCACGTGTGCCTTTACCCACTTCTCTGTTGTCTGTCCCCAGGGAGGAGGTTATATGTATGTCCCTGCAATTGGTTCCTGAAGTGATCATCTGTCCTGGTTTCCCCATGTTTCCAGCTCCTATCTGTACCAGTGTACATCCATGGTCTAGCTGGATTTGCAAGGCAGAATAAGGATCATGATAGTGGGTGGGAGGAAGCATTGAAAAACTAGAGGAAAGTTGCATATTTCATTGTTGCTACACTGTATCTTGGCTGACTCATCTCTTCCCTGGGACCCCTCTGTAAGCCGGTATTGCTTCCCTAATCGATGGGCTTTGGGTCCTCAATATATACCCCTCCTCATTTATAATGATGTAATTTTTAGTTCTTTGATGCCTGATAACTGATCCCTTTGACATCTCATGGTCCCAAAAGCTGATGTGCTTCTTCCATGTGGGCTTTGTTGCTTCTGAGCTAGATGGCTGTTTATTTACTTTCAAATCTTTAAGACCCCAGATGCTATACCTTTTGTTAGCTGGGCACATCAGCTTTCTTCGCCACTTATACTTATGCACACATTTGTCCTCAGTGATTGTGTTGGGAAGGTGAGCATCATGAAATGCCAATTTAATAGAGCAAAGTGTTCTTACATTGAGGAAGTACTTGAGTGGAAGTCTAGTGCCCATCTGCTGTCTTAATACTAATCCTATAGTATATGAAAGTAGATCTATTTCCCTATCATCATGTGTAAATATATTCATTTATGTACATGGCTACATTTAGACCTCTATAAATGCCTTTTATTCCTCATGCTTCTCTTTCCTTTTACTTTCCTCCTGTCCCACTATCATGCTCAGCTTCCATTTGGGTTTCAGTATTTTCTCTCTGTTATATTTCTCTTGATCAATCCCTATCAGAACTCTCACACCCACCTTGTCACTAATTTTGAATCACATGTTTGGTTATCCCTGGCTTGGTCAACATCACCTCCTTTCCCCCTTCGTTCCATCTCCCATGTCCCCCGCCCTCATCCCCACCCTGAAACCATTGTTTTCTCCTCCAGACTCTTCTCCCAGCCTATCTTATCTAGATAGACTTGCAGAGATAACAACATGCACAAAAAAACCCCAAGGCATCCTAAGATGAAGTGACCAAAGAAAATAAAACAAGAATAGCAACAACAACAAAACCTCAATGTTCATAAGATATATAAATAAGTTTTTAAAATTAAAATAAAACCGAAATTAAAACCTATAAATAGTTCAAGGTCTGTTCATTGATCTCCAGGAGTGTCCCCCACTTGAGTCTGATGGGGTGCCTCACATGGCCCCAAAGTATATCCTTGGCATTGCCTCAAGAACTCTATGCTCTGTTGCACACCTTAGTTTTTAGCTGTGGTATGGTTGGGTCAGACAGGGTACAATCCCGACCCTGCTTCTCCGGACAATATCTTATTTTAACAACATAAATGGAAACTATAGGCATGAGCAACCCTGAGTGGAATACAGAGGAATAAAACTGACTACATATGTGGAAAGAGATAAAGGACAAGCTCCATATCATCAACCAAAATAAGGCCAGAGGTCACCGGTGGCACAGACCATCAATTACACGTACACATGTTCTGCCTAAAGCTAAACAAGATTAAAATGAGTCCTTGAGATATGTTCTTGTGTTCACAAAATATAATCTTTTGTACAATCCATCTGAACTTCAACATTTCAAGATCAGATTTGACACTTTGAATACTGATGATAGATGTTCTGGTGAGCTGTGGGATAATATCAAGAACATCATACATGAACAAAGCAAAATGCCATCAAAAAGATAAAGAAAGAAAGAAAATCAAAGTGAAGTCAGAGCCTCTGAAACTACCTTTTAAGCAGAGTAGTTAAAACAGATGGAGGAATTAAGAAAGTTAAAGAGTTGAATAGAATATTTCAAAGAGTAGCTCTAGCAGACAAAATAGAGTATTATAATGAAATATGCCAAGATCAGAAGTTAGAAAGTCAAAAGAGAAGAACATGGTTAGCATATGTCAAGCTGAAAAAATGCAGGCCTGAGTTGAAATAGTGAAAGATTTCATAACCAAAATATCGAATCATACAAGAAGCATCAAAATAAGATGGGAGGAATATAGAGTCAACGAGAAAACAACTGGCAAACATTCAACCATTTCAAGAGGTAGCATACAATGAAGTGCCACAGGAACTGATTGAAGATGACAAAGACGCTCCAAAGACAGTGAAAACAAGTGAAAAATAAAGCTCTCTACATGGAATAAGATTGATGGAAACACTCAGTGATCTGTACCAAGACACTTAGAATAAAACTACCTAGTGAATGGATTGGTAGAGACCTGGCTTTGTGCCCATTGCCAAAGAAAAGTGGTCAAAGCGAATGTGAACATTATAAAACAAAGCTTTAATATCCCATCTAATGAAAAGTTACTGAAGATAATTTCAAAAGTAGTTGCAGCACTACACTGGCAGGGAACTACCATACATACAGGCTGATTTTAGAAGAGAATATGCCCAAGATGGGGGATCATTGCTATTGTCAGATGGATCTTGGCTGAAACAAGGAATGACAGAAAGATATTTACTTATTTTTTTATTGACTATGCAAAGGCATTTGACTGGCTAGATCATAATAAACAATGGATAATATTGTGAAGAATGGGTGTTCTATAACATCTCATTGGGCTCATGTGAAACCTCTACATAAATCATGAGATTTCAAATAAAATAACATTTTCTTCAAATGAAAATCAAAAAAGAAAACTCATTCCTAGCAAGTAGATTCTGACTCCTTGTGACCTATAGGACAGGATGGAACTGCCCCTGTGAGTTTCTGAAACTTAAAATCTTTACAGGAGTACAAAGTCACTTCTTCCTCCTGACAAGCCGCTTGTGGTTTTGAACTTTTAACCCTAACAGGCCAATGTGTAAAAATCACCAAACAAGCGGCCATCCAGCTCAGAAGCAACAAAGCCCACATGGAAGAAGCACATCAGCCTGTGTGACCACGAGGTGTTGAAGGGATCCAGTGTCAGGCATCAAAGAACTAAAATTATATGAATATAAATGAGGAGGAGTACGGATTGAGGACCCAATGCCCATCAATAGGTGAAGCAATATCCTCTTACAGAGGGGTTGTAGGGAGGAAATGAGCCAGTTAAGGTACAGTGTAGTAACAATGAAATATGCAGCTTTCCTCTAGTTCTTAAATGCTTCTTCCCACCCACTATCATGATCCCAATTCTACCTTATAAATCCAGCTAGACCAGGGGATACACACTGGAGTCAGAAACATGGGGAATTTAGGATAGATGGTCCCTCAGGACTAGTGGTGGGAGTGGTGATACTGGGAGGGTGGAGGGATGATGGAGTAGAAAAGGGGAACCAATTTCAGGGATCTACATATAACCTCCTCTCTGGGGCGCAGATAACAGGGAAGTGAATGAAGGGACACATTAGACAGTGTACAATATGAAAAAGTAATAATAATTTGCAAATTATTAAGGGTTCATGGGGGAAGGGAGGAAGGGAACTATGGGGAGCTGGAACTGGGGGTCTTAGTGGAGGGAGGATGTTTTGAGAGTGATGATGGCAACAAGTGTGCAAATGAGGCCTGTATACAATTGATGTATGTGTGGATTGTGAGGGGAGTTGTATGAGTCCCCAATAAAAAAAAGGAAGGGGGAGGCTGAGCCCCGGTGGTGTAGTGCTTGAGTGCAGGACTGCGGCCCACTGGCTTGGTGGTTCAAATCCAGCAACAGCTCTCAGGAGCAAGGCTGGGTAGCTCCCACGACCACCAGAGGGCAGTGATGCCCCCCCTAAAAAAATGAGGGGGAAAAAGGAGCTTATACCAAAGGCTCAAGTAGAAAATATTTGGAAGTGAATATGACAACGTGTATACAAATATGCTTAATACAAATGATGTATTGAATGTTATAAGGGTTGTAAGAGTCCCCAATAAAATCATTGAAAAAGAATCACCATACTTATTTAACTTGTAAACTGAGCCAATACCCTGAGAAGCTAAACTATCCAAATAAGATCACAGCAATAGGATGGAAGGAGGGGTCCTTAACTTCAGTATGTAAATGACGCAGCCTTACTTGCTGAAAGTGAGGAGGACTTGCAGTATTTGCTGATGAAGGTCAAAGGCTGCAGCATTTAATAGAGTTTACAAGAAAACCATGTAGGAAACAAATTCCTCACAACTGGATCAATAGAGAGAATTGTGAAAAATGTAGTTAATATTGAAGATGTGAAGGATTTCATGCTGCTTGGGTCAATGGTCCATGCACACAAACCCAACAGTCAAGAAATCAAATGACATCTTGCACTGGTAAATCTGCTGCAGAAAATCTCTTTAAGGGGTTAAAGAGCAAAGATGTTCTTTTGAGGCCTAAGTTGTGCCGGCCCCAAGCCATGGTATTTTCAGTCCCCATTTGCTGCCAAAACGTTTTAAGGTAGAATAATGAATAAAAAAGACCAAAGAGCAATTGATTCATTTGTCTGATGGTGTCACTGAAGATTATTTAAAGAACCATAGACTCCTAGAAGAACAAATAAATCTGTTTTGAAAGAAATGCTACCAGAATTGAAGGGAGGATGAGAGACTTTGTTCCTCATACTTTGGACATTTTAACAGGAGAGATTAGTTTCTGGAAAAGGACATTAAGTTTGATAAGATAGAAGTTCAGCAAAAAAGAGACCCTCCACAAGATGGATTGACCCAGAGACTACAATAATGGGCACAAACATAACAATTGTGTTTGTGCGTTGAGACTTGGCAGTGGTCCTTCTGCTGTACATAGGGTGGATATTATATCAAAGCTATAGTGCTAATGTAATTGTTGCTTTCTTTTTACATTCGTTATTAACTGTAGAAGAAAATATAAGCTGTCTCAATGTTGTAATTTCACTGTTAACTTTAAATTTGAATAAATTCTAAAGGGAAACACATTAAAATTCAAAGAATAGAATATTGAAAGCTGGAGTATGATTTCATTAGACTCTGAGGAGTTTAGGTAGTTATATGATTTAAATATTTCAAAATTAATCATTATATTAACCACTCTTGAGTGACTCTTTTCTATGATATGTTTTCTAAAGTATACTGCTACAATCAAATGATAGTTCTAGTACCAATCTTTGCTTTTTCTTTAGCCTTAAATATATTTTCTGAAACTGAGTGATAAGAATATGAGATAGGAAAGTAAGTTGGGAATAGGACATTAAATAAACATTTTAAAGATGATGTGTCTAAATTATCTCTAATGTTGTTATATAACTATACATTTCATTATCTTTTTCCCCCAACACTCTCAGAGCATGCATATCTATAATCAAACAATATATAATTTCAAGAATAAAAGGAGCTAAAAGTCATTTCACTTGCATTTTTTCTAGGAAATAGGTTTCAGAAAGTTTTGATTTCTGATTGTGATTAAGATTAAGATTAAGATCAAGATTAAGATTGTGGTTAACTGTACCTTTCTGCTTTATTCCTTAATTCCTATTTCAAAGATGCAAAAAGAAATAAGAGGGGCTTCAGGTTAAGATTGACA
The DNA here is from genome assembly GCA_004026705.1 of Nesogale talazaci. Lineage (NCBI taxonomy): Eukaryota > Metazoa > Chordata > Mammalia > Afrosoricida > Tenrecidae > Nesogale > Nesogale talazaci. The sequence goes on along the minus strand of PVJH01043644.1, from coordinate 4,537 downwards.
CATGCATTTAATTTTAACCTAAGCACCATTTACCCTAGCAAAAGAAAAAAAAATAATATCAGCCTTAGACCAGTAAAAGGGAGTAACAAGTAAAGAGAAAATGGAATTAAATTTTGAGATGCTGGAAAGAAGATATACAGTAGATAATTGATTTAGAAACCTAAGCATCTCAAAACTATATTTGCTGTGGGAATAACTGAGAACCAAGATTCAATGAAAAGCTAACTAAAACTCACAGGCAAGTATTATCAGCTACTTCTGGAGATGGATTCTGGTCTGAAGCAGAGGCATGTATGCAAGCTGTTGAAGGAACATTTACTTCTCTAGATCCAGGTACCAACTCCTTAATGTAGGTCTACTGAAATTTTCTTATACTACAGAAATCTGAAATTCTTTTTCTGGGGTGTGGCAGTCATGTGCTTATGTTAATTTTATGATTGAAATGCACTCGTGGAGTCTGGTTTGTTAATCTGGAGATAGCCATTGAGTAGCCAATGAGGCCTCTATGTGGGCGTGGCTTTCTCCTGAGAGTTCTGGGAAATCTCGCGATATTTCCCTCTTGAAAATGAGAAGCTATCTTCCACAGTGGTTGGGAGTTAGTCTCAGAGACGGACAAGGCAAGATGGCAGTGTCTGAAGAGCCGGAGAAGAAGCCACACGGTTTTGTCCTGATAGAGCCAGACCTCAAAGCTGGAGAGGCCACGGGGAGATCCCTGCCAGGGATGAGTTGCTTATGCGGCCACTGGATGCTGTTGATGGACCCTGAGCCCTGGCAGTGAGGAGCCATGGGGAGACCCCTGCCAACACCGAGATTCTGCACCCACTGACCTGTGACTTTGTGAGACAGAAGGAGACATTATAGACTGGTATCAGGCATATGGGCTAATATCGGACTTATGACTTTGAACCAGACTGGGTTGGGATGCTTTCTCAGTGTTCCATTGTAATTTTGTATGTAAACCATTCCCTTATATCTGTATGTGAGTCGATGAAATTTGTTCCTCTAGTGTACTCGGACTAACACATGGGGAAAAGGGTTAAATAAAGAGCTTCTACTTGTTATGCATTGGGCTGCTAACCACAGATCAGCAGTTCGGGTTCACCAGCTACTTTACGGGAAAAAGATGAGGCTTTCTATACTCTCAGAAATCCTCAAAGACAGTCCTACCCTGTCCTACGGGGTCACTGTGAGTCAGCCCTGACTCTATGGGAATGAGATAGGTTCGTTGTGAGCTAGAATAAACTCATTGGTGATGAGAAAAATCAAATATATGACTACTATACACAAAAAAAGAAGACTTCAGTGACCAAGGCACAGACAAGAGTGTAGGGATCTTATTCCACTTTCAGAAAAGTTTCCAGACAAACTTGATCTCCTTTTGACTCATTTTTGCTTTATTCCATTTTAATATTATGGTTTTTGTTGTTTTATATGTCTTTCTGTATATGAAATCCAGGCTGGGTAAATCTATAGATAGTAATTCGATTAATGTTTCCTTGGGGCATAGCAGGGGGAATTGGGCAGAAATTGTGAGCCAATAACTGAGTACAAGAAAGAAGAAAATGTTCTAAAATTTAGTGATGGGGTGATTTCATAATTCTTTTTAATATGATTGAACGATTGAATTGTGAATGAACTATGAAGTATTGAATTGATATATGAATCATATGACAAGAAAACTGCTAAAGAAGATTGAAAAGAAAAAAATGTAAAATTTGCAATACAGATATATTTAGACACCATGCAGTGAATTTAAAGAAGTACTTGAAGCATCATCATATCTATGTATACAATGCCATATAAAGTACAGAATAAAGGAAAATTAAAGATGATGTTAGACTATTTCCAATAAATAATTTTTTTCTTTTTTGGGGGCATCACTGCCCTCTGGTGGTGGGAGTAGGAGGCCCAGCCTTTGCTCCTGTGGAGCCGCTGCTGAAATTGAATCTCCATCCCAGTGGGCCACAGTCCTGTGCACTACCACTACGCCACTGGGGCTCAGCCACCAATAAATAATTTTTAAAAGATGAATTTTTTCTTTAATCCCAAATGCTTTGAGGTGAAATTAGATACACAAACAATTGTCAGCACATACGTCGAGTTAGCTTAGTGTTAACATTTGAGTTAATTGAAATTTTCCACCACTTGTCTGTCAGTTTACCTTAGAGAAACAGCAGTGGTTTACAGGTTGCTGTATTGCAGGTAGCTATGCCATTGGCACGTCAGATATCAACAGGCTCACCCATGTGGATAATTTTCAGCCGAACTTCCAGACTAAGACTGAGGAGGAAGAAGAACCTGATGTTCTGAAAAACATAGTCAGTGAAAAGTTTATAAACATCACGAGAACATTGTATAAGTAACGCCACATAGCTGATGATTTAATTCGCTTTTAGTGCATTTTATGGTATTAATTTGAGAATTCCCTACTAAAAAGAATGCCAAATTTTCAATTTAATATACATGCTATTTAGCAGTATTTTTAATCACAATGCTAAAGTGACTCAATGCTGCAGTGAATTTCAGTATGGTTTTTAAAAAAACAAACTATGATTATCGTTTACATGGCAACAAAGAGCACATAAAGGGTAACAAATAATTTACGAGTTGGTGAAGGAAAACAACGGAGCAGACAAACACCACACCCCTTACCTGCATAGCAAACTGCAAACGAAACAAGAACATTTTCTGCAAGATTTCACACAATAAGAGAGGATTATGTCCCCCCGACTGGTAATTCTCCAAAGCAGAAAATGGCCATCAAACAGCAACGAACCTTTCCACTGAAGGCCGACAGGCAGGATGATGCGACTTGGTAATTGGTATCGATTCCCAAAGAGTTCACAGGCCTGAAATCACCATTCTGAATGCATATCAATTCAGGCTGTATTTGGAAAGCGGCACAGCACCAATCCGTGAGAATAACATGAAGTCATCTTTCCATGGGCTCCATCTGTCGCCACCCTCTGACATAGCTTTCTCTGGGATCCAGTGTCACCCCTGAAGATTCAACAGTCCTTAATCTTACCTTTCCGCAGAAGCAAATCCCAGAAAAACTGAGACCATGATAGTACCACGACCAAGGCGGGATTGTGGTCTTTGTTCTCTCCTAAATTAATCAGAGGGGAGTAGTTGGGTTTTGCAGGTGTTTCCCCCTCACAGGCACTGAGCGGAGGAGGAGGGGACTGAGCCATTTCGGGATCCCATGATTTCCCTTGTTGGCCTTTTACGCAGCATCCTAGTATCTGCCCTTTGACGTTACCAGATGCTGAACCAAGCTTAAATTTGCACTCTGTGGGTAAAATTTAATAGGTGGTGCCTTTCTTCCATCCCCACTGCGCATGGGCACATGGACCACTCACATGATTGTTTGCTACAGCAGGGGAGCAGGGCCACACCACGTGGGGCCACATCTCCATCCACAGACTGAAAATGGGCAGGCAGGTCACATTTTGGGAGCAAAAAGTCTTGCAGGAAGGGCGAACAATAGCAATGACGCCCAACTCCAAAAACCTCACAATGCATTTTAACTCAACAAAGACAACGATTTATAATTGGCCCGACTTTAGGTGAAGGTTAAGCCCTCCCCAAATAGTGCTGAGTCGCTGTGCGAGTACATCCCGAGACAAAAGCAATGTGGTGGCTGTCCTCGAGTTAGCGCAGACTCGTTTGGGGAGCCGTGTTTAGTGCTGGATTGCAACCGACTCGGCTATGGGACTGAGCTTAGCTGCCTCATCCGGAGTGGCCTCCAGCCACCTGCGTACCACCTGTCTGCTGCTGGAGCATGACGATCGCGTGTCTGCTCGAGGGAGCGTCTGTTTTGTTTAACTGGTTGTCCGTCAAACCTGCATTTAATCTGCCTCATTGACACAGCCTGTCGCTCCTGGGCGGCCTTCATCCATCCGCTTGCCTGGCCACCTGCAGGGTCCTGCGGTCGTTCTCCATCTTCACTGGCTCCTTAGCCTGCCTTCTCCTCCCATGTGGTTGCGCACGCGGCACTATCAGCACTGCTGCTCTGACTACGCAACTGCTTGTGGGGCCAAGATTTGCTCCCCACTCCCCCAATGTCTAGTATGTTTTTAAAAAAATACATTTTTTCAAAAATTAATATATTTTACCTCATGGTTTTCTTGGTATTAGGATATTTTACTTTGAGGCTGATTGAAATTTAGCATCATTGCATCAGTACTTATAATTATTAATAAATGTGTAGAATTAGTTTGATGTTGACACTTTAAAAACGAACGACAGGCTTTTCAAGTGAACAAAATAGGAACAAAAAAGACAATATTCTTTGCAATCTGAGGCACATAGTTGGTTATAATATTTCTTCAGATGTAATTGCTTCAGATTGTTCGTTTTCCCAATCTAAATTTGAGAGTGGAGGGCTAAAAACGGGTTTGAATTGGTTCAAACTGGCTCAGAAATGAATCGCTAAGATGACTTTAGAACTGAATTTTCTGCATTTTAGAGTGCCAGAATGATGATCAGAATGGGGGCGAAAGTATATGGGCTTTGAAGCCCTGATGCAAAGTAA
>PVJH01043643.1:0-13506 GCA_004026705.1 Nesogale talazaci | reverse complement strand
GGGACAGGCGGAGGTTAGGCTAGAGCGCACAATACGGTTCTGAGGCTTGAGAAGAAAATGAGCCACCCGAGGTGTGTTCTGCCCGTGTCTGGTCCGGGAAGAGGCAGGCTACGGAGCACCCCATCCACAAGAGCAGCTGCAGAATTGGAGGGGAGGGACGGCATACCGCCGCTCCCCCCATCGTCAGAGGGGAACCAGCGGCACCCCCGTGTCATTCACAGGGCACAGCTGCAACATTTCTGAGATGACGAGGATGCAGCCAAAACAGCCGAAGGGGACAGATGAGCAGCGGCGCTCAACCTGCGGTCCAAGGGAACAAACGCTACACCTTCCTCACATGCCCCTCTGCCCAGTCCCACCCACCTCAGCTCCCTGGCAGGTGGCTCTCCTCCTTGGACCCTGCCTCTCCACTCAGCGTTCTTCACAGGGGGCACCACTCAGACTTGGCCGGACTTCCTTCTTCCTCTGTCGAAAACCCTTGGTGGCTCTCAGCGCCTTCAGGAAAGGAGCCTTACTTCGCTCCTTGAGCTGGCCCGCTCCCAGCTGGCCCTGGCTGCCTTCTGTGTGTTCCACGTCAGCTGCCTTCCTGCATGGAATCCTCCCTTTGAACAACTTGGCCTTCCCGAAAGGCTGGTGCACTTTCTTGAGGCTTGTAAAATGCTTCACCCCTAAGATTACGTCTCCCCAACTCCCTTCTCCCAAATCCTTAGCTAGCTGAAGAACTGTGGCAGTGAAAATGTCTTTGTACTCGATCGGTTTTAAAGGAACAAGAAGTCTCTCTCTGGCCCACGCCCTTCGAAGGTCTCCCTGCTGCACTCACCATCAAGGTCAGAAGGAGCCAGGCCCGCTCCCTCCTTTAGCTTGCCCTTGCCCTGTTCACTGTGGCTCTGCCACTGGGCTCAGCTACTCCTCCAGCAGGGAGCCTGTTTCTGCCTCAGGACCTTTGCACATGCTGGGCTTTGGCCTCCCTTGTCTTTCTCAACTGAGAACACAACTGCAACCTCCTCAAAGTTGGCTTGGAGCCCCTCCCCAAACAGCTGGTCTCCTGGGTCCGCCTGGCACTCTTGGGTGCATCCTGCCTTATTCCTCTCTGAGCATACTTTTAACCACGCAAACGATGTCGTTGGTCTATGTTTTGGTCTGTTCCTTGTCTCACTGTTCTCCCTGGCAGTGCCTAACACTACATAGGTCCCCAGAAAGGAGTTGGTGAATGACTAAATGAATGCATGAGAAACTTTACAGACTGTGGGGAAAACCAGGAACTGGGCCAAATGGGTGTTACAGCAGGGGGCCCTTAAGCCGACCTGTAATAATCCAGGTCCCCACCGAAGTACCCTAAGCGCACCCCCCACCCCCACCCACCAAGGTGCTTGAGTGTGCTGAGAGGAAGCTGTTCTCCTTGCCCAGACAGCAGAGGGAGGGAAGGCCCAAGGATCATGTCCTTGAGTCCTCTCTGAGAAATTGATCCTGGAATCTTTAAACCTTGGGGAAAAATGTTCAAAGCCACAGCCATTTTCTGTGCAGAGAGGGCAAGGGCTCTCTTGTTTGGGGAAATACATTGTAATGAGTCTTTAGCTTATGCAAAAATGCAGCCAAGTTTCTGCTCTGGAATAGACAATCAGGAAGGAGGACTCTGCATGCTAATGTAAAAGTTTACCTTCTTTGTGCTGAGTCCCACCCTGGGGCCACGGGGTCCCTGAGGCTGCTGGAAGGAAAGACGTTCTCCTCTGTTAAGGTGGGGTGAGGGGACCCTGGAAGGTGGGCTGGTCATAGGAGCCCTTGATTTGGGGAGGGGGGGTGTCAGTATGGCCACAGGGGTGACAGGCTGGGGCTCAGAAAGTGAGGACCCACAGGCTGGGAAGCATTTAAACCTCTACTTATCCTCTCAAACTCACACCCACCCTTCAGTCGACCTGAGTTTAGGGCAATTAAGAGGAAGCATAGCCCAGTCCGGGGGGGTGGGGGGGGGACGACTGCCGTGAGGTCTCAAGACGGTCACAAGGCCTGAGCCATGAAGTAGTGGAGGATAGATGTATCCCTTGGGAGGAGGCTGAGGTCAATCACCCTGAGGAGAGCAGAAAGGGAAACCAGGGCCACTGCCTTGCCTGGGAAGGTTCTATTTGTTCCATGTGCATGGCAGCAGCCAGGCCTTATCCTCCCAGGGAGCAGCCCCTGTGCCCATCCCCTTAGTCTATTTAGGTCTCAGCTCATTCTCCCCGGGCAGGGGTTCTCAACCTTCTTATACAGTACCTCATGTGGTGGTGGCCCCCCAACCATAACATTATCGTGTTGCTTCTTCATAACTATCATTTTGCTACTGTTATGAATTGCGTGAAAGGGTCGTGCAACCCCCGAAGAGGTCAGGATGCACAAGTTGAGAACCACTGTCCATAGGTGATGCAAAGCATGGCTGAGCCACTTAAGAGCACCTTGGTTACCCCATAAGACAGGGAAGCACAGGGAAGCCTGTGCTTATGTGGTGATAAACACGGGGAAATGTTCATTTGCAGACTAGTAAATATGGGCTTACTTTGCTAGTAAATATGGGTACTTTGTGCTTGAAAAGAGGTTTTGGTTCTGTAGGAGGGCACCAGGGGCTTGGGAGAGAGGGTGATGCCTGCCAGACACAGACACCGAAACTCCAATGCAAGGAAAAGACATGAAGTCGTAAGCACCAGTGAGTCCATGTCCACCTGGCCTATTGGATACTCGAACACTGGAGCTATTGGTCACAATAGGAAACAATCCTGAGGTGCAAGGTCACAGCCTCTTGCTCCATGCCATGTCTGAGAATACGTCCTCTAGAAGGACCTCCCTCTTTCTTTAGCCAGAAGACCAACCCCTCACCGATAACCCAACTCTTCCCGTCCATTTCTGCACCAGTCCCTACTCTGCTGGGACCTGGGGTGATCTCTGCGGGTCCCCACCGCCTGGGCCCTGGAACTGCCCCACCCCCAGGCAAGGGGGTCAACTACATGAACCAGGGGAGGCTCAGCAGTTATTCACTTTGCAAAGGTATGTTGGAGTGGAACACCGAGCAAAGTTCATTGAAAGAACAAACCACAACTTTCTCATGCTGGCTTCAGTGAGTCGAATGGTTTCAATCCCAAACGGAAGAGGGGGCAAAGGGTAGGGGTGGAAAGGTCGATGGCATCAAGCGATCATCAAATTGCAGGAGGGTCAAACACCAGTAAAATTTGGCTGAAGAGAATGTAGAAACAGTTACGGCGACAGACCCACAAGGAACTGCCAGAAATGCAAACACGAGTCAGAAGAGGACAGGGCCTGAGGGAGATCCTGGCTGATGTCAGATGCTCAGGGCTGCGAGCAGAGAATGCCGAAAAGATGTTTACTTGGGCCTGATGGACTAGGTCAAGGCATCCAATTAAATGGATCATGATAAATCATGGATAACAGTGGAATTACAGAAAACGTCACTGGGCCCAGGCAGAACCTGTGCACGGACCAAGAGGCAATTAGGCAAAGCAAACAGGGGCTTCTATGTGGTTTGCATTCAGGGGAGGTTTGCACCAGAGCTGGAGCCTTTCGCCACACGTACTGAACTTGTCATTGAGTACGGAGTCTGAGGATGGAAGGAAGAATCATTAACAGCCCTCAAAATATGTACGTCACAACTTTGTTTGTCGAAAGCAAAGAGGGCTTAAAGCACTTTCTAATGAAGACCAAAGATGAGAGTCTTCCATATGAATTGCAGCGCAATGGCAAAAACAAAAATCCTTGCCCAGCACCCATAAGTCACATCATGGTACAGGGAGAAAAGGGTGAAGTTGCCAAATATGGCCTTTTACCTGTATTCACAATGAATGCTCCGGAAAGCAGCAGTGAGGAAGTCCAAGGATGTAGTGCACTGGGCAAACATACCACCAAAGACCCCTTTCAAGCATGCAGGAGCAAAGATGCCACTTAGAGGACCAACACCAGTGCCTGACTAAGCCAGGGATTTTCACTTGCCTCCTACGCATGTGAAAGCTGGACCATGGACTGGGAAGACTGGGGGATTCTGGCATTTAAGGGCATGGAAGATGCCAGGGACTGCAGAAGAAAGAAGAAAACTGGTTGAAGTTTGGACTTCTCCTTTCTGAAGAAGTGCCATCGAAATGCTCCTTAGAGGCACGGATGTTGAGGCTCTCTCTGACGTACACATAGGGCATTGTATCAGGAGGGACCAGTGCCTGCTACACCCCCGAATGACTTCACAGCCATGATACAGGGCAGGGGTGCGAAAGTCACCACAGCTAGACCAGAGACCTTGGTGAGAGCGGTCACCTGTATAACTCGGTGGACCTGGAGCTCAGAGAAACAACTGGAGTCAGGCTTTCTCTCAATGCAACTTCTTCGGAATTTTTAAGTAATTGATTAATTTCTTTTTAACCAATCACTTTAGTGGGGTGCTCACAGCTCTTAAAACAATCCCTACATTAATTGTATCAAGCACATTTGTACATATGCTGCCATTGATATTTTGAAAGCATTTTCTTTCCACTTGAATCCTTGGTATCAGCTCCTCTTTTTGCCACTCCCTGTCTCACCCTTCCAACTGCGTGAACCCTTCCCAATTTATAGATTATTTTTATTTTCATAGTTTCTGCCATCCACTGTCTCCCTCCATCCCTGTTTCCCCTGGGGAAGGAGGAGGGCAGTTATATATCAATCATTGGGATCGGTTCCCCCTTTCTCCCCTCTGCCCCACCTTCCCCCTACTCTCCTGGTATTGCTACTCTCATTATTGGTCCTGAGGGGTTTATCTGTCCTGGATCCCACGTGTCAAGAGCACTTGTGTGTACCAGTGTACTCACTTCAGTTCAGTTTGTAAAGTAGAACTGGGGTCATGAGAGTGGAGGGGAGGACACACTAAAGAACTAGATCCGTGGTTCTCAACCTTCCTGAGGCCGAGACCCTTTAATTCAGTTCTTCATGTGTCATAGTCCCCAATCATAATATGACTTTCATTGCTACTTCATAACTGTAATTTTGCTAGTGTTATGAATTGGGCAACCCGATTGAAAGAGTCATTTGACCCCCAAGTGGGTCACTACCCAGAGATTAAGAACCACTGAACTAGAAGCATGTTCTGTGCTTCGCAGGTGCTGTACTGCATCCTGGCTGATAAACCTCTTCCTTGTGACCCTTCTGTGAGGGGATGTCCAAGTGTCTACAGATGCACTTTGGGTCTCCACTCAGACCCCCCAGCCAAATGCTTGTCTGTTTTGGGTCTTCTGATGCCTGATACCTGTTTCTGTGGACACTTCGTGATCACACAGGTTAGTGTGCTTCTTCCATGTGGGATAATGCAGCTTTGAATGTTGCCTCAGAGACCAAGAGTAGGTGTCACCTTGTGGACTATGTTCCCCAGAATCCCTTGCATCCAATATCATCCAGTGGGAACAGAGAATTCTTCGACTAAAATTCCCAGAATCCTTCACACCCCATGGGAATCCTTAAAAATCCCCATATGCTCAGGGAAGAAACCAATTCTTTGACTGTTCTAGTCATGGCTCTTTGCAATGAGCCGCTAATAAAATTATCCAGTGTTCTCTTATTAAAAGACAAGAAGCAAATTCCAGGAACAGCATTTCATCACAAATGCCACGCATGGTTTCTCTGGGATCCCAGTCTGTGGCTCACCAGGATGACACTCCTTAGTCTACCCTGGGCTTTGCTCCTGGCCCTAAGAGAGGTTGCACGGACAACCAGTCTATGCCGAGCTAATCGTCAGGATCAAAAGGGTCACTGTGCCTTCTTTGCCACTCAGAAGGCAGGTCTCTGCGTGACCCTGGCTGGAGGTCTCTCACAGTGGCCTGGCCTTCCCCCATGTTGGCCCTACAAGGCCTCGGGAGGTATAGCGGAGCAGGAAAGGATGCCGCTGAGCTGCAGGCAGCGAAGGACACATAGAGGCCGCAGGCACGGTCCTCGTTTCCCCAGAGGCATTTGGCAGCTGCTAGCCAAAGGAGGGGAAGGAGTTGAGAGAAGGTAGGCATTTTTGATTCTTGTTGTGAGTGGCCTGGCCTTGGAGAGCCTGTGGGATGTCATCTGTCCTCTGACACTCACTCGGCTGTTTTCATTGACCACAGAACCCTGGGAGGTTCCTCCCGAGTCTCAGCTGGAAGAAGCATTTTAGGAAGGAGTCCTATGTAGCGAGACTGCTTGTGTCTCTAGTTCTGGCATCCCCAAGCCTCCCATAGCATAATGCATCTGGCATGGTCCCCATCCCTGAGACTCTGAGCTCAGTGACCAGTGTCCCATTGCCCCCACGATGCAATATAAAAACTGAGCACATTTTTTCATTCTTCCTCTGCAAGTTTTACCCTTTCATCGCTCCATAATCCTTTTGGCTAAGGACAGACAGAGGGTAATGCTACCTTGACGAGAAGCATGGCATATGAAAGCCCTTGAAAGTGTCCTGGTTGATGAAGGACACAGACAAGGCAAGAAAGCAGATTCCTAGGGTGAGGCACCCCCATCTCTGTTGCCTTTAGGGTCAACCCGAACAGATTCCCGAGTCCAGATCCTGTTTCCCACTGGGACCCTGGGATGCGACTATGCAGTAAGAGAGGGGTCTGCGCACAGGATGGTGCCTAACCAGTAAAGTCTAATCTATAGGAAGAAGTTGGCAGTGGTGCTCCAGGTTCCCACAGCCCCAGGGACTGTGTGGTGGACTCTGAAGCTCCTGTCTCTGCTGGTTGGGGGAGGGACCTGGCTGTGTGGAGAGGGAGGCTACAGAGTGGAAGGCTCATCATAGTATGGGTTCTCACCAGGTGTGTCCCAGCACACCTGAGCAGCCCAGAGGTACAGGCAATCCGCCCCCCACCCCCCCACCATCCTTAGGACCTCAGACAGCCCCACACCCAATCACCAAGATGATGAAGAAGGGGGAGACCCTTACCTGAAAGACATAGAGGAAGCACTCATCTGGGGCTTCCCTGGTGCCCTGCCCCCTGCACAGACAGACAGTGCAGTCAGAGTGCAAATACAAATGAAGACGCTTCTGGGTGGCTTTTCCACAGTTTCACCTACAAGGCTTGTCTGCCGAGAAAGTACCTTCCCTGAATGTGGAAGCATCAACAGGATCCCTGATATCTGACAAGGAGGTGTCACCAGGTCTAGAACACAGTCAGAAACGAGTCTGTCTCGCTGGGCAGCTCATGGCATCCTGCACCGTCTTCTAAGTGGCTCGGCTGCCAAGAGGGACCCTGTGCCGCGGGACCTTTACTGTCTCAGGTGAAACATCATCTTGAAATGGTCTAGCAAGGAATAGCCGATGGGATAACAGATGAATATGCTCATGTTGGTCAAGTTGAGGGTCAGTGAAATAGAGGAAGGCCCTTGTGGTGGTTCCCTAATTTCATGTTCAGTGGATAACTCAGTAAGGGGGTGACATCTAGCCTGTCAATCACAGGTCACAGCTCGATGATGCCTCCTTGTGGGCATGGCCTTCTCAGGAGGATTCTGGAAACCTCCGCTCCCTCTGGCTTCGTCTCCCTAATGGCAAGCCACAGAGAGACTTGCTGAGTCCCGTGAGAAGCCCTTCTCTCTACTTCACTCTCCTGCTGTCGAGACTCTCGGACAGCTGAAGGGGCCATGTGCAGACCCGCTCCAGCACCGTGACCCTTCGGCTGCCATTGAATCCACAAGACTCTTACCCCCCCCCCCCCCCATGGCCCGTGATCTTCCGCATTCCACAGCATGGCATGTGCTGCATGAGGCCGAAGAGGAATTAATGGATTCGTACGGGACATATGGGCTAATATCACACTTATGGACTTGAGCTGGGATGTTTTCTTAAATGACAATTACTCTTCCATATGAAGCTCCTTCCTATACCTCCATGAATGTCCCCTGGAGTTGTTTCTCTAGTCTTCCCGGTCTTACGGAGCCCTCCAGGGATGGGCAGTGGTGGCGGCAGTGTCTGAAACAATCCTGGTGAGAATGTACCGGGCTGGGCGGTGTTTCTTTCCCTTTCACACAGGGTAGCGGTGAGTTGGAGCGGACCCGATGGAGCCTAACAACCACGTCCTGGCAGGAGAAAGACAAGGCTGTCTACTCCCGTAAAGATGCTGTCTCGAAGCCTTTAGCGACAGTTCTGTGAGTCGGCAGCCACTCCGTGGCAATGAGCATGAGCAGCAGCGACAATAACATGGAACTGGAAGTCCTGCCTTCTGTTGAGCAGGAAAACCAGAAGCAAAGGGAGAAGCACTAAATTCGTGAAGGGATTGGTCTCCCTGATGGTTGCTTCTCAGGCTCAGAGGGGTGATAGGCAGCCCAGAGGGCTTGTCTCATGCTCCCTGGCCTGACTCACGCCCTACCTGTCACCTGGCTGCCTCCATGCACCTTCTGTGTGGGCCGTGGGACCATTTCCCCTGGGAGTGCACCCTGACCCTGCTTGTGGACAGCGCCTCCTGCTGGACATCGCTGTGGAGCACGCAGTGGTCCCTGGTCCCCCAAGCTGTCTTGGAGGTGATGCCGGTTCACCCTCTGGCCCGAGGCTCCAATCCATTCCCCTAATGAGCCGTCATGATCTCAGATCACCTTGTTTGTTTGTGACACTGCCAACTTCCTGGCTCTCTCTGCTGGCACGGGCTGCAGGCGAGCGGGAGCTCCTTTGCCCCCTTCAGTGCTACGTCCTCGGCGCGAGCACTGAGTCAAGTCCCTAAGCTTCAAGTTCAGGCCCTACCTCAGCTGGCCCACCCAAGGCCCCGGATTCAAGGAGCCCCACCAGATACTCAGCCCCGCTGCCTCCAAGCTCCACTCGACATGCACAGCCTGACACAGCGCCCAGCTCCAGGGATAGACCAAGGACACGGCCACTGTTCTGCACACCCTGTTCCTGCCACTTGAGAAAGGCAGCTCTGTGATCAAGATGCATTCAAGGGCTGCCCCTGCAAGGGCCTCGTTCCCAAGGAGGCAGAGGGAGCCGACTGTGAGCTGGGGCTGCCGAGACCCTGGCCTTTCTGTTCGAAGGCAAAGCAGCGTGTCCCTACGAGAGTTCCACTTCTGGGGGACAAGGACTGGCACAGAGTTTGCAAATGTGGGCAGAACGAAGAGTCCCTGGCTCTCCAGCAGAGCCCACCTTCCGGCACCTGCTGAAACGCAAGGGCTTCCACCACCCCAGCACCTCGCAAGTAAGTACCGCGATCCTTGGTGAGGAAACCAAGGGACAGAGACATTGAGGCATCATTGGTATGATAGGGAGTCAGAACCAGGTCTGTGGCTTGGCAGAGTGACTTGGAAATCCACGAGGATGAGAAATGTGCCTCCCTGTGTCCTGGCAGGTCAAATCCACAGCCGCTGGAGAAAAACACCCTTGGGCAGAACAAAGAGGCCCAAGGACACCCACTCTTCTGGGGTTTCTTTTGCATGGGTGGGTTGAAGCTATGATCACTTGATGGGGAATTCAGCGACTCAGCCATTCACTCCAAAGACATTTGCCCAATACCTACTCTATGTCGGTCCCTTAGATCATACTGACCAGGCTAAATCAGGGTAGCAGACAGCAGACTCTTTCTGTGTGTCATCAGAGCTTTTGAGTCCCCTAAGCCTCCTGAGAGGTGTAGTAGGCTGAGCCCCGGTGGCGTAGTGGTTGTGCGCAGGACTGCGGCCCACTGGGACGGAGGTTCAATTCCAGCAGTGGGGCTGGGCCTCCTACTCCCACCTCCTGAGGGCAGTGATGCCAAAAAAAAAAAAGAGAGCGAGAGAGAGAGAGGTGTCATCGAGGAGACACCTGGGAAGGGGAGTAGGACCCCAGGGTTGCCCAATTAGATCCAAGCCCTAGGGCAGCCCAGCCGGGGCCAGGGGCAAGAAAGACATGCCTGTCGCCTCAGCCCAGCAACCCAGTACGGGGCCTCTCTTTCTGCTTCTCGGGCTCAGCTGTCACCTCCCTTCTGGAGTGGACTTGAGGGCAGCTCAGCAGCCGCCCGAACTGTCCAGGAGTGATGATGCCTGGCCTCCTCGTCTGTGGCCTCAAGTCCCTATTTTGACAAGCCCCTCACTCCTCACAGGAGGCCAGAGACAGGTTACTTTAAGGGTTCCTCATCAACAGGGAGATTTCCGTCAGAGAAGGCAGTGGGGGAACAGCCTCACAGACTTCTGGGAAGAGGAGGCAGTGTTGAGGACAGGCCAAGGAAGCCTCCAGCCCTTTGGAGACACCCTCGGGTGTGTGTCGTCATCACTGGTTTGATGCCTGCTCAGCCCCGGCCCTGTGGGGAAGCTGGTTCTCTGCAGTCAGGCCTCCCAGGCTAGCTCAGAGGGCATCTGCAACACCTAGGTGCTCTCTCAGCCTGTGCTGAGTGAACGAGTAAGTGCTGGGCGAGCCAGTCTTACAGAGGAGAGAACCAGGACAGGACAAGCTGAGGAGGAAACCAGGAGGGTCCTATGAGAAACTCCCAAAGCAAGGGGTGGTTAGCACCTCAGGTGCTGTTGGGAGGTCAGGGTCTGGATGGAATCGTGCTTGGTGCCTCCTCACAGTCGGAGCTTGGCTGGCTCTTCAGACCAGAACACGGAAGACCTGGCACCTGGCTGCACTCCAGGAGGAGCTCCCCCTCTTTGTCGGGGGCACCCATCAACCTCTCTGAGCCCAGAGCGCTTGCCTGAGAAAGGCCCACAAGGCGGTGCGAAAGACTCTTTCAGAGCCTTCTGTTCAGGAAAGTTCAGGAAAGGCTGGTTCTTTTCTCCTAAGCCTTTGGGGGACAGGGGTTTCTAATGCTGGGGAGTCTCAAACATCCCAAGTGAGATTGATGACTCTACCTTTCTAAACCCTCAGACAGCATAGTGGGGCCAGACTGGGATGGTCCTTCCAGGTTTGGAGAGCCACTGACATACGATTGCAGGTGAACGATGAACATCGGTTGAAGGGTTTGTCACGACACGAAGCAGGGCAGAAATCATTGTCCACAGCAAGACAGAAAGTAAGCACAAAGAAGCCCGGGTGGCCCTTGCTCACAGGGTAATCTGTCCCTGTCTGCTCCTCCCCACCCCCCTCCATCCTCACTGAGGGCAGGACCGTGCCCACTCACTTTTGCATGCCCCTGTCCAGAGGGGCCCGGGGAGAGGGAGGCTCCCAAGAGTGCTGACGGAAGCCACCTGTGATCCATAGCAGCTCCCTTTCAAGAAGTGCTCCCCATGAGGCAGCACCCTGCCAAAAAGCATTTTGCAGGGACGTCACTGAAATCATGCTCACACCAACCCCAGGAGGCCTACAAAGGAGCCTGGAGCACAGAGTCTTTTCTTCTAGACAGGAAGGGACAACCAGGCTGATTCCGCTTCACCTGTGCACTGAATTTCAATGTATTGCTCACATGGAACCACCAAAAAGGAAGTGGGGAGAAAAGCTAAACAGCATAGCCTGGCGTATTCCCACGTGCTTACAAGTGCGTGGGACAAGGAGGTGGTTTGGTCAGTTGCCTCAGTCTCTACCACTCCCTATTGCCTACAACCTCACCCCACCCCAGTACCTGCCCACGACTCCTGCCTAGCTCCTGAGAGCTAGCATCTGAGAGCACTGCTCTCTTCTGAGCATGGTATACAGCCTCGCACACACTGCTGGCCCCAACTCACCCTGCTGTGACACGGGGCCCGGTGCTTCAGGAGGCCTGGAGGACCAGCATGAGGGGCAGGAAGGCACAGCACTACCCCTGGGCACCAGGAGGACGCATATTCTAGAGTGGTGCCATGTGAGAAGGGGACCCTAGCTTGATAGCTACCTGCTCCCGGGTTCTGAGGCTGGGCCCTAACCCCAACGCGTGATTGGCCTCAAGAGTTCTACTCTCTTTCTCGCCACTGACGAGAGCAGAGTTTTCGCCTCCAATTTCAGAGATGTTTTTCTTTTTCCTGGACCCAGAGCCAGAGACATGTGGACGGGGATTTGGGGTGAGGCCCTCGCCCTGGCCCGTTTGCAGATCCATGGCCAGTTCACGAGATAGCCCTCCCCCCACTGGCCAGCAGAAAACATTCCTGGCCCACCACAGCCTTCCTCACCATCACCACAGGGCCGCAACATTCCTGAAAGTGGGTGAGAAATTGAGCCCATATGCCTTATGATTGTTAGCAAACACTGGCAAACCATGAGTAAGCCCAGGCCAATTTCTGGATTAAATTAGAAAAGAGGAAAAATATCTGAATCCTGGAACAGAGAACTATCATTCATTCAACAAAAACCGTGTAAGAACACATAGTACAGAGCATTGTCCTCATGCTAGGAGGGGTCAAAGGTTATAGCATGGGCCCTGAAAGCAAATTTAAGATACCAATCTCTCCATGGGCCTGAAACTCTCCATCCTCAGCAAGAGAGGTGCTTTGGGGCCACAGGAATCCTTGAATAAGAACGGAGAACACAGGGGAGAGAACGTTTCCTGCTCCGCCTACCTGCACATTCTCTTCTCCTGCTCTGCTGTTTTGAACTACTTAAGAACAGCTCACACAGTCACTTTGATAAGAATCTTCCACAGTGACCTTGGCAGGTCTGTGAGCTGGGGAGGGTAGAGTAGGGTGAGGTTCAGATCAAGGGCAAGGCCCTGCAGGAAAGGGTTGCTCCAGCCGCAGGGTCAAAGGCAGCTTGTCTCCTCAGGGCCTGTCTCTGCCTGGGGGTGGTACCCACCTTTACAGAAGCTCAGAGCACAGGGGAAGAGGAAGAGAAAGGGTTCCCAGTCTAAGAATGAGGAAGGGATGGGAAAGAACTTTCCCAGGTTCCTAAAAGTCAAGATGAGGACCCAGCTATTCCTGACTCCAAATCCAGCACCCATTCGACACCCAGGACCTCTCTAAGACAGGTACCAAACATGTATGTACGCACAGGAACAGGACTGCTAACTTTCCAAGGCTAGGGCCGCAGTTCAAGACGGGCATGAAGCAAGCGATTATTTAGCAAGTGTTTGTTATTGATGTTTTTGGATGTCATTGAATTGCTTCAGATTCACGGCAGCCCTATGTACCACAGAACAAAACACCGCCCACTTCCGGTCCATCTTCACACATCGGTGTCATGTTCGAGCCTAGCGTGGCAGCCACTGTGTCATCTGTCTTGTCTCCCTTTTTCTCTGCCCTGACGCTTGACCAGGAATGCAGTTGTGTCAGCCACTGGAACAGGCAGTACTAGGTCTCGGTGGATACTGAGAGCCCAAGCTACAGATTGTGGCCTTCAGATTCTCAGAGAAGTGTGGTCTGTCATTAGGGGAAGCAGAATTATACCCCACACAGGAACCATTGGTCCTGAGCCCAAGGGTCATATTTCTTGATGTCTCCATGCAAGTAGATCCTACTTTTAAAGATGCATATATCACTCTACGACCTTAAGAACAATCCTAGTTGGAGATGTGTGTTTACCTCAAGGTGCCTCTTAGAAAGGCCTGGTGGGGCTGAGCCCTGGTGGCGTAAGTGGTTGAGTGCAGGACTGCAACCCGAGGGCTTGGTGGTTCAAATCCAGTGGCCGCTCTCAGGAGTGGCACTGGGTAGCGCCCACGACCACCAGAGGCAGTGATGCCCCCCCCCCCCCCC
>PVJH01043642.1:0-13496 GCA_004026705.1 Nesogale talazaci | reverse complement strand
TATATCTGTCGATGTGGTGGAGCATACTGGAGGGAACATTATAAAAGCTTCTTAAGCAAATATCTTGAGGGAATGAGTTCCTGGGATTGTTAGCTGAAAACTATATGTGAAATGGCTCGCATAGTTCAGAAAAAAAAAAAAATCTACATCCTGCTTTGATCAATAGAAACTGGAGTCTTAAAAGCCCGTGAACAGCCATGTAAGGTGCAACTGGTAATCTCTCGACATGAGGAGGAAAGACAAGTGATGAAAATCAAAACAGTCATATAAACAATTAGCCCAATGGATTAATAGACCACGTGAACATCAGTCTTCACAACCCTGACACCAGAAAAGCTAGGTGGTGCTGTGCTACCGCTACCAACTGATATGAATGGGAGCATGTAATAAAGTCCTGAATAAAGCTGGAGCAAATTGGAGAACAAAATTCAAGAGCATCAAAGAAACGAGGCTTACTGGTCAGACAGACAGATATAATCTATTTGCTCTGAAGTTGAACTCACCTCCGTGGTTCACTGTTCAGACAAACAATAGATAGGTCCGAAGAGACCAACAGTGGTAGTGGGTAGGCACACCTTGAAACAATCAACCATGTGAGATAAAAAAAAAAAAGGCAAGATTCATCCAATCACAAACTTCAGAAGGATTAAAAGGAAGGAGGAGGGCTGAGCCCCGGTGGCGTAGTGGTTGTGCGCGGGACTGCGGCCCACTGGGATGGAGGTTCAATTCCAGCAGTGGGGCTGGGCCTCCTACTCCCACCACCGCAGAGCAGTGATGCCCCCCCCAAAAAAAAAAGAAGGAAGAAGGAATGTTCATAGGAAATACGCAGACGAAGAAGGCTATGTGATGTTACATTGAGGAGATGGCATGAGATTGAATGAGAGTACACAAAAGGTGTATGAATTGTTGAGTGTACATTGATGGTCTGCTGTACAAACCTTCACGCAACTCACAATTTAAAAACTAAATATATATATGCAATTTTTTTTGTGTGTGTGGGCATCACAGCCTCTGGTGGTTGTGGGCACTACCCAGCGGCCGCTGGATTTGAATCACCAAGCCTGCGGGCTGCAGTTCCGCACTCAACCACTTACGCCACCGGGGCTCAGCCCTATATATGCAATTTTAACAACAACAATACCAAAATAGAAATAGAAGCCACATTTTAAGTCCATCTGTAGTTTTTCAAATTGTTCACCCAGAAATGTCTGGAAACCTGTACATACACATGTATTTTGCATATTCTATTATGGTCCTAAGAGTCCCTGGCTATAGAGAGGACTACCCACTGAGTAGCCAACTTCAGGCTCTGTGGTTTGGATCCGCCAATTGCTTCAAGGGAGATGTCTGCACCGGTAAATGTTTTCAATCTTGAAAACCCCACAGAGTAATTGTAAACTAGATCTCTGGGAGTCAGAATGAACTCTATGGCAGTGATTACACGCTGGGCTGGGACACAACAGGGCAGCAGTTGGAAACTCAGCTGCTCCATGGGAGGAAGAGGCAATTTTCTACTCTTGTCTCAGAAACCCACACGGGCAGTTCTCCCTGCTGGATCGGGTCTCTATGAGTCGGCATTGGCTAATTTGGTTTACTTATTTATTGAAGGCCAGCAAGATGGTCCTTTTTTTTTTTTCTTTTAAGAAATAGTAAAAAAAAAAAGTTACACTGTGGAGAGCTGTATGGAATAGAGGACAGAATGATTGCTACTTAAAATTCTTGCTGCTAGGATCCCTCGAGTCAGTTCTGACTCATAGGAAGCCCAGACACAACAAAACAAAACCCTGCCCAGCCATGCTCCATTCCCACCGCTTTGGGAGTTGAGCTCATTGTTGTAGCCACTGCGTCAATGCGTCCTCTCAAGGGTCTCCCTCTTCTGTGCTGCCCCTCTGCTTTAGTCAGCACGGTGTCCTTTTCCAGAGACTGGTCTCTTCTGATCACATACTTGTTTGGAAGAAGCCTTCTGATGGGACTGGGCTACCTCCAAGACAGAGTTGCTTGTTCTCTTGAAAGTCATGGTGCCATGGTCATTAGATGCCATCTCGTTGGTTTCAATTCACAGCAATGCCATGGATGACACAAAAAGCAACGTTGCTCAGGCTTGTACTGTCCTCACAGCTGTGCCTGTGTTTGAACCCCTTCTTGCAGCCCCTGGGTCAGTCCATCTTATTGAGGCTCTTCCTCCTTTTCACAGTCACTGGACTTTACCAAGCACGATGTCCTTCTCCAGGGAATGGTCTCACGGGATACCGGGTCCCAAATATGTGAGATTAAGCTTGACATCCTTGCTTTTAAGGAGTATTTTTGCTGTACTTTTTTTAAAACTTGGGGTTCCTACAGGTTTTACCACCATCCATCTATCCATCCATTGTGTCAAACATATTTGTACATATGTTGCCATCATCATTTTCAAAACATTTTCTTGCTACTTAAGCCCTTAATTATCAGTTCATTTTCTCTCCTTCCTCACCATCCCTCCCCTATGGATCCTTGATAATTTATAGTTTTTTTCATGTCTTAGACTGACCGCTGTCTCTCTTCACCCACCTTCTATTGTTCATCTCACAGGGAGAGGGTTACATATCGATCATTGTGGTCAGTTCTCCTTTCCTGCCCCACCTGATTCTTACTCTCCTGGTATCACTACCCTAATTATTGGTCCTGAGGGGCTTATAGGTCCTGGATTCCGGTCATTGCAAACTCTTATTTGTACCCATGTGCATGCTCTTGTTTAACCAGATTTGCAAGGTAGAATTGGGGTCATGATAGCGAACTAGAAGAAAGTTGCATGTTATGCTGCACCCTGACTGGCTCACCTCTTCCTTGTGACCCTTCTGTGAGGGGATGTCTTCAGATGGGCTTTGGGTCTACACCGTGGCCTTCCCCTCATTCAAATCACTATGATTTTTTGTTCTGGGTTGGCTGTACTTCTTCCAAGACAGATTTGTTTGTTCTTTTGGCAACCTGTGGTGATTTTTAATATTCTTTGACAGCACCATAATCAAAATGTATTGATTCTTCTTTAGTCTTTCTTATTCAATGTCCAACTTTCAGATGCATATGAGGCCACTGAAAATAGAGTGATGGGGCTGAGCCCCGGTGGCGTAGTGGTTGTGCGCGGGACTGCGGCCCACTGGGATGGAGGTTCGATTCCAGCAGTGGGGCTGGGCCTCCTACTCCCACCACCAGAGAGCAGTGATGTCCAAAAAAAAAAAACAAGAAAGAAAATAGAGTGCTGTCGTTGCTCTTCCACACTTTAAAGCAGTCTGGTGCTGCAGATTCGCCCAGTGCAACCCATCCTTGCATCTCTTGACTGCCGCTTCCATGAGCACTGATGGCGGATCCCAGCAAGAGGAGATGCTAGATAAGCTCCATCTTTTCTTGTTAGAAAGTACAACGCAGGCAAATGACAGCCTTGAAAAGTCTATAGCATCAACTCACAACTGGAACTCACAGCAGCCCTTCGTTTTCCAAAGTGATTTGAAATTTTGTGGTAATGTCCTATTGCTTTTCTCTTTCTATCTTCCAAAGTACCTTGGGAAGCAATCAGGACAGGCAACATCAACACCACTTTACAGATGAGAAAGTAGATTAGGAGAGGGCAAATGGGCCACAACTACTACGTGATCATTCACCCATGAGAAAAGCAGTTGTTATTTTGTTTGTTTGTTTTTAACCTCGTGGCCATTTCTCTTTCTAATTAAAATGTTCAGAGCCAATTTCAGAACAAATTCTACGTAACAGCAGACCTGCATTTTTCTAAAACTTTACTTTCATGAAAACTGAAAACCTTTCTAGAATAAAAAAATGCTTAATGCATGACAACTAAATTTAGTATGTGATTCAGATTTGATCTTGGATTTGGAAGGATGATCAGGGACATTGAAATATGGGCAGTATTTCATATTCCAA
Source organism: Nesogale talazaci (assembly GCA_004026705.1). Lineage (NCBI taxonomy): Eukaryota > Metazoa > Chordata > Mammalia > Afrosoricida > Tenrecidae > Nesogale > Nesogale talazaci. The sequence continues at coordinate 9,584 of PVJH01043642.1, read as the reverse complement.
ATTGTCTAAGCCTCTTTGTTAAATTTTAAGAATTCAGCCATCATTGATTCATTGTCACTTTATGGTCAACAGATTGGTTGACTGCTGGTGTTTATATTAGCATGGTTATATTAATGAATGTCCTTGTTCATAAGAAATGCATAATGAAGTATTGAGGGATAGTCATAGTTATCTAGTAGTGCTGCTAATCAAAAGATTGTTTGAACCCACAACCATTGTGTAAGAAAGGGGTGGCCATCTGCATCTGTAAACGTTCACAGCTCTGAAATCCTATGAGGAACCTCGACTCTATCTTATATGCTTGTATGAGTCAGAGTCAACTGAACTGCAGTGGGTTCGGTTTGGGCCTTTTCAAATAAAAGGTGCAATTCCAGAAAGATGTGATAGAAAAGTAAGTGTTAAAAGTATCAAGTAATGACACACCAAATAAAAATAAATATAGTAAACAACATCTGAAAACTTTTATCTCACATTAGTTGAACTGAGGATAGCATCTTTTTTATTAAAAGATAATTTTACTGGGACTCTTATAATTCTTAGAACAATCCATACAAAAGGATAACACCTTGCCAACGAAACGCTACACAAATAATTACATTTTATATAAATCAGAATGACTATCTTTATGTTTCCAAAATGTTTGTTTGGATTTTGCCAATTTTAAAACTTATTTTCAAACTGAAATCTAATTTTCTAGTAATGTATAACTAATTATTGTCAATTTGCAAAGTTAACATGCTTCTATGGCTAACATTTTTCAAAGTTAATGAAATATTTGAGATTAAAAAGAATGTGACTGGAGTAGGGATGAGTTAGACATACTCTTGAAAGCTGTGACTCAAGATACACGCCGCACTAATCCTGCACAAAGGAGAAGAAAATTGGAGACAGATGACAAACTGGAGGACAGCTTTACAATATTAGATACTATGACCTAGACAAATTGATACATAATTTGGGAGAAGCACAATTTAACTAATCACAAGGACAATAGGTCTGAACTTGCATCCAATGAATTCATAAAACACAACAGAAAGAATATAAATGCTCACCATATGAGTGTATTGAATTATATTTTATATATTCATAGAAAGAAAAAGACCATATAGGAAAAACTAAAAGAAGGACATATAGAAGCTGGTATGTCAATGAGTAAATAAGTAAATTCTGTTAAAAATAACCACAAGAGATATATTAAAGGAGCAAAATAGTTCACACCAGGATAACATCTGATCCCGCAAAGGGAAGGCAGATGCTCCAACGTGGAACTGAAGGTGCCCTGCTCTGACTGGAAGTGGCCAAGCCAAGGAAGCCAGAAGTTGGATCACAACTTGTGAATGTAAGCTATTTGGATAGGTTCATTTGAGTAGGTGACTAAGGAGAATTTGATGGGGGTGGGAGTGGTGGTATCATAAGGTAATTATCTTACAATTTTTCCTGAGGGATATTGAAAGAATTTATGATAAGGTTCTTGTTTTAAAACCCTCTCTGGGAACATTATCTCCAAATATTTAATTTAGTCACCAAGAAAAACTCTTTATTTGTGATGCATTTTAGTCTGCCTAAGGGTTTGGTAATTGCCTGGGAAATAAGTAAAACTTAAGATAAAGACATATATGTGGACCCTAAAAAATTGTTCACAGTCTTAAGAAGAATGGGAATCCCAGAACACTACACTGTGTGCATGTAGAACCTGTACATGGATGAAGAGGCAGTTGTGCAAACATAACAAAGGCAGGCTGTATGGCTTAAGTCAGGAAAAATGCACCTCTCACCATACTTAAGCATTCTGTGTGCAGAGAAAATAATCAGAGAAACTGGATTAAATGAAGAAGAATGTAGCAGCAGGATTGGATATGGATCGGATATCAATCATCTGTGATATACAGCTGACATGACTTTGCTCCCTAAAAGTGAGGAGACCATGCAGGGCTTACTGATGGAGACCAGGGACTGCAGCCTTCTGTGTGAATTACAACTACTCTGTGTGAAGAAAACCCAACTCCTCACCACTGGACCAGGAGGTGACATCATGGTAGATGGAGAAGAGGTTGAGGTTGTCAAGGGTTTTGTCTTGCTTAGTTGGATCCACAATCAATGCAAGACTCACACTGCCACTTTGTCCTTAGGCATCACAGGACCTCTTCCGTCTGCTGCGGCTCAATATCCAGCCTCTGTGATCTCAGGAGGTTTGTGGGGTGTGAGGCCACATGAGAGAAACAACGGGACTATTCAAAAGACTGGTAAAGGGTGTGAGCTTGAGCACATTTGAGAAATGGGTCTTGCCTGTGTATATGATTCTCTTCCTAGATATTAGATGGGTTTTCTTGCATCATAATATACGCATGAAACATTTTATTGTTCAAATAATTACTACCACAGTAATTAATATCATTAAACGTATCAGGAAAACATGCTAAATTCAGGTTCCAATATCTTTAGGTAACCTTTTTTGTAGCTTCTCAGTACAAATCACCAGCTGTCTCTCTAGCATCTATGGCTACAGTAAGTTAAGCATCTTCCCAATCAGCCTGCGGCAAACATAACTGAACATCTTCAGGGCTTGCTAACATGCAAACCCATTAATGTGATTCAGAATACCCTGTGTTGTAGGCTGAGTTTTCTAAAGAAGCAAAACTAGTGAAGTTTAGATAGGTATATATGCAAGAAGCTTTTTTAAAATATACACATATAGATGTATATGTATAAGCTTATATAAGTACATTTAAAAGAAGGAAATCGCAAGTTCCAACTCCATGGTCAAGTGTCAGGCTAGAGGATACTCTTGACTGGTACAGCTCCAGAGATGGCTGAACCCAAGATACACAGATCACACAGCAGGCTTCTGGCTGCAGAAGCGAATGAATCCAAGATCAGCAACAAGAAAATAGACTTTTGACAATTTCTGGGATCAGCAGGCTATATGGCAGGTCGATGGCCTGAGTTCAACGAACCAGAGGTTGGATGACAAACCAGAAGCAGGATCCTGAGCCAGTGCAAGTAAGCAAGGTTTTCCACATCCCAGTGCGTTTGCCAAATTCAAGTCTGTCTTTCCTAATGGATGATAGCGTATGAACAGAAGTAGTTGGTCTAGGGAAAAAGAACCAAAGATGAGCCCTTGATGTTCGAACTGTCCTTAATAAAGTCATGCCAATACTCCAGAAACAGGTAAGGGGGCTGAGGTATTTGTTTATGTACCCCTGATGTCATCCTGCCAAGTCCTTAGACCTGATGATCATCTCCATCTTATTAAAATAATGCTTCTAGCATATGGTAGAAACACGAATGAGCAGCAAAGAAAAATACATGGATTTAAAGTTGCTGAGCTGAGATGTTGATCCTCTAATAAATGGGAATCTAATAATAACAATAATAATAATAACTCACTGCCATCAAGTCCATGCTGACTCAGCACCCCACTGTGGGTTTCTGGGACTGTAAGTGACTGTGAGAGGAGAAGGCCCCATCTTTCTCCAGCAGAGCTGCTGCGGTTTTTGATCTGCCAACCACGTCCTTAACCATGACACCACCAGGCTTCTCAGGTAACACCTGTACCACATATAATTTGGCAATGAACCCGTCAAAATACTTGGTGTATGCTGGCAATAAAAGCAGAGGCGAAAGCCAACAAGAAATCTTGAAGAACTCAACACAAGGAAGCAGAACTCAGTGTGAGAGCTCCTTTCGCTGGGAAGACTCGTAGGGATCCTCAAGTCAGATCAGCTTCGAAGAGTTTGTGTTTGGGACCAAAGCTCAGGGACCTCGGTGCTCTGAGGGCTGCTGGAGAAAATGTGTCTTTGACCTCCCTTATCTGCCACCAGAAAATGTCATCCAGTGAAAGCAAAGCAAAGCGGTGTATTGAAAGTTCAAACAGTTCAGAGGGGACACAGCTAATGACACAAAGTGAAATGAAATGATCCGAAGTGCAGTAATGGCATATTTATGAGGTAAAATCAGCTAACAGTACAACATTCTGATTGAAGCATGAAAGGCCAGGGAGGCCAGAGGCAGGACAACTCAAAGCAAAGGGCTTTGCAGAGAGCTCTTCTTTGGAAGCAGAATGTAGGCTCTTTGGTAGGCTAGCTTACACACATGGCTAAGGTATGTCTGACAGAGTGGTGATAAACTGACCATTGTTAAACATTTCTTGAGGGCTGTTGAGGGAATTTCTGAGAGGGTCTTGTGTCAAGACTTTCCCTTAGAAACAGCATTTCCATATCTTTAGTTCTTTCCAATATCTTAGTGTTCTTTCAGTCACAGAGAAAAACACTTCTTGTTATGTGTTCAGGCTGTCTAAGGGTTTGGCGGTTGCAAAAGACATATGCAAAACTTAAGATGGAGTTGGGGCTTAGCCTTGGACCAATCATTCAATAGGAAACAGATGCTTCAAATTTTCGAACTCTCCCACAGTTCTCAATAGCCTTGCAATTTTTCTGGGTGCAGCATATTTTTCAAAATAAGTAATTAAATAAGAAAAGATATCTGTGATAAAACACTCTCGTAATGTCATTTCACTTTTTTTGGCAGTAAAAATATGCCTTGTAGCAGAGTGGTAATGAGTCGGCTAATAACCACAAGGCCAGCAGGTCACAACACTAGCCACCTGACAGAAAAAAGATAGGGCTTTCTACTGCCATTGAAAGCTGGCGTCTCAGTCCTACCCAAGGCACTATATAAGTTCAATGCAATACCGACACAAGTACCATCCTCCTTCTTCAAAGAAATGGAAAAAATGATTACCAACTTCATATGGAGAGGGAAGAAGCCCAGAATTAGTGGAGAACTCCTCAAGAAGAAGGACATGATGGGAGGGCTTGCCTTACCTGACTTTCACACCTACTATATAGCCACAGTGGTCAAAAAAGCATGGTATTGGCATAATGATAGATACTCAGACCAATGGAAAAGAACTAAAAATCCAGAAATAAAAACACCAGCATACAGATCACTGATCTTTGATAAAGGCCCCAAAAGTATCAAATGGGAAACAGATGCCCTTTTCAACAAGTGATGCTGGGAAAAAAATGGATATCTACCTGTAGAAAAATGAAGCAAGACCCTTACCTCACTCCATGCACTAGAATAAATTCAAGGTGGATCATGGGCCTTGAAGTAAAACCCCAAACTATTAGGGCCATCAATGAGGGAATTGGGAACAATCTGAGAACATTGGCACAAGGACTACATAGGCTATTAGAAATAGGGAAGGACACAAACAGAGGAGGCTCAAATAGATAAATGGGATATACGGAAGATAAAACACCTGTGCACATCGAAAGAATTCACCAAGAGAGTAATAAGAGAGCAGACAGACTGGGAAAACATCTTTAGCAATGACAAATCAGATAAAGGCCTTATTACTAAAATTTACAATACCCTGATAGCTTCCAAAAAGAGCAAACCTAACTGCCCACTGAGGAGGTGGGCAAAGGAGTTAAACAGAAGCTTCACAGAGGCAGAAATCAGAGTGGCCAATATATATATGAGAAAATGCTCCCGATCATTAGCCATAAGAGAAATGCAAATCAAAACAACAATCAGATATCACCTAACACCCTCAAGAATAGCCCAATTCAAAAAGTCAGAAAGTAACAAATTCTGGAGAGGCTGTGGGGAGATAGGGTCGCTTATACACTGCTGGTGGACCTGCAGGTATGTACAGCCACTATGGAGATCAATTTGGAGATATCTAAAATAGATGGAATTTGAGCTACCATATGACCCAGCAATTCCGCTGCTGACACAAAAACAATCCACGACCAAAGATCTGTGCCCCAAAGTTCATTGCAGCACAGTTCACAATCACAAGAAGGTGGAAGCAGTCCATATTCCCATCAACCGATGATGAATGGATTAAAAAGCTGTGGTACATACATATAATGGAGTACTATGCATCACTGAAAAGCAGTGATGAACGTATGAAACACGTCACCGCATGGGAAGAACTGGAAGAAATTATGCTAAGTGAAGTTAGCCAAGCTCAAAAGGACATGTACAATATGAATCCTCTGAGATAAGCATATTAATAATTTTAAAATTGGAAAGGGGCATCGGGAAAAAGCTACTGTATAGAGAAAATCCTGGGAGAAGGCCCAGGTAATATGGCAGGGGCCAGATCAAATCTAGGGCTACATATGGTAGCCAACTAGGGGGGAGGGGCGAGGGGGGGCAGATGGTGATGTGTCGAAAGGGAAGGGGGCACTAAACCATCAAAGGGGAGCGTATCTCCACAGGGAAAGAGGGACCAAACTTAAACCCAGAGACCCAGGATTTGAATGCAGCATGACAGCATGGAGTGGAGAACCAGTGGAGGGACCTGAGAACACAACCCCAACCCCAACTATAAGGGCAGCCACCTCTGTAGCAGAGGAATTTGCCTTGGAGGCCAGCACTGAAGCTGAAGCTTGGAGAGTGAGATATGCCTGACCAGAGCACATGAGAACAAATGAAAACGGAACGAGAGAGAATGACGTGCATCCTGGCCCACTGAGCCTTCAGGACAATATTCCCACTCAAATCAGCTAATGCACAAAGAGGACTATATGGCTGACCCCACTATGAAATATGGCTACCCTCGCTGACGCAAGACCTATTGGGGCCAGGATGAAGAAACGGGGTCAAGATTATACTCTGTTGGACACAACCACACCAGTGCAAAGCACTAAGAGTGTGCTACAGAGTGTGGAGTTACAGATGGAATGCCAAGGATATACTTTGGAGCCAGGGTATGGCACCCCATCCGACTCAACCAGGGGTCACTCCGGGAGGTCAACTACAGACCTTGAACTTTATACAGGTTTTTATATAGCTATTATTTTTATTATTCTTTTACATATATGTATAGCACATTGAGAGGTTTTCTTGCTGTTGTTATCATTGTTTTATTTGCTTAATTTGCTTCATTTTAGGAGGTCTTTCAAAAAGTCTGGGGGTGAAAATGACAGGACTAATGGTTCCAGAGTAGGGGACATGGGAGAGGGGGAAGAGGGGAAAAAGTGGTGATGTTGACCAGCCCAGGAAAAAGGGAATAACAATTGATACAAAATCAGTGACAAGGTGGGTGAGAGGAGGTCGATAGGGATTGATTAAGACTAATGTAACAGAGAGAAAATACTGAAACCCAAATGGAGACTGAGCATGATAGTGGGACAAGAGGGAAGCAAATGGAAATAGAGGAAGGAACTGGGGGATAATGGGCATTTATAGAAGTTCAAATACAGGTATGTACATAGGTGCATATATTTATAATTGATGATGGGGAAATAGATTAACATGCATACTTATAGGGTTAGTAGTAGGACAACAGATGGGCATTGGACCTCCATTCAAGTACTTCCTTGGTGCAAGAACACTTTATTGTATTAAATTGGCATTCCAAGATGCTCACCTTTCCAATACGATCACTGAAGACAAATGTGTGCATAAGCAAAGGTGGTGAAGAAAGTTGAAGGTGTCTGGCTATCAAAAGATGTAGCATCTGGGGACTTAAAGGCTTGAAAGTAAACAAGCAGCCATCTAGCTCAGAAGCAACAAAGCCCACATGGAAGAAGCACACCAGCTTGTGTGACCACAAGGTGTCAAAGGGATTAGATATCAGGCTTCAAGAACTAAAAAGCATAACATTGCGTGCTCACTTTCCTGATATGATTGCTGAGGACAAATGCGTGCATAAGCTAATGTGGTGAAGAAAGTTGATGGTGCCCGACTACCAAAAACTATAGCGTCTGGGGTCTTAAAGGCTTGAGTGAACAAGTGGCCATTCAGCTCAGAAGCAATAAAGCCCACATGGAAGAAGCACACCAGCCTGTGTGATCATGAGGTGGTGAAGGGATCCGGTGTCAGGCATCAAAGAGCTAAAATTATATTTTTTTGCTAAAATTATATTATTATTAATGAGGGGAAGTTTATATTGGGGACCCAAAGCCCATCAATAGGTGAAGTGACATCCTCTTGCAGAGGGGCTACAAGGAGGAGATGAGCCAGTTAAGATACAGGGCAGTAGCAATGAAATATGCAACCTTCCTCTAGTTCCCAAATGCTGCCTCCCACCCACTATCATGACCCCAATTCTACCACGTAAATCCAGCTAGACGAGGAGATGTACAGTGAAGTTGGAAACATGGGAAATTTAGGATAGCTGATCCATCAAGACTAGTAATAGGAGTGGTAATACCAGGAGGGTGGAGGGATGGAGGAATAGAAAGGGAGAACCAACTTCAGGGATCTACACCTAGACTCCTCTCTGGGACATGGACAACAGGGAAGCGAATGTTGGGACACATTGGACAGTGTACAGTATGAAATAATAACAATATGTAACTACTAAGGGTTCGGGGGGGGGGGAAGGAAGGGAAATATAAGGAGCTGATACTGGGGGCCTGGATGGAGGGAGGATGTTTTCAGAGTGATGATGGCAATAAGTGTGTAAATGTGGCCTGCACACAATTGGTGTTTGTATGGATTGTGATGGGAGTTGTATGAGCCCCCAATAAAATGATTCATTAAAAAAAAAAAAAGTTGGGCTGAGCCCCGGTGGTGTAACTGGTTGAGTGCGGGACCGCAGCCTACAGGCTTGGCGGTTCAAATCCAGTGGCAGCTCTCAGGAGCGGCACTAGGTAATGTCCAAGACCACCAGAGGCAGTGATGCCCCCAGAAAAATAAAAGGTACCGTCTCGGCCACCCTTCCTCATGTCCCAGCCATCCTTTAAGAGTGAGTGTGTCCTTGATGGAGCTCACTGTACTGGGGTCACAAAGTCATGAGTCATACCCTGACTATCTTCATCAGAGGTCCCCGGACTAATTTTATAAGCTCTTTAGTCTAATGTAAGTGTGATTCCGTAGTTCCACAGCAATTGTAATGCCTTGATAAGCCATCAATCATGCTTTTGTGGAAGTTTCCTTTGTCCCCACCCCATGCCCATTTTTAAGCACTTGAATCACAACAAACCCTTGGATGACATCATGACGTCATGCTAATGACGTCTCTTATCTGTATGCTGTATCTTTGTCCTTATCCTACTTATGACTTAATAAATGTTCTCCTAAAATTAAAACCAAAAAAGTTACCATCTTGGGTCAGCGAGGGAAACTGTATTTCATCGTGGAGTCAGTCATATGATCCTTTCTGTGCATCATCTGTTCTGTGTGGGAATATCATCCTGAAGGCTCGGTGGACAAGGATGCACTCCATTCTCTCTTCCTCCGTTTTCATTTGTTCTCCTGTGCTCTGGTCAGGCATGCCTCACTCCCCAAGCTGCAGCTTCAGTGCTGACCTCCAAAGCAAACTCCTCTGAGGGGAGAGGCAGCTGCCCCCGTAATTGGGAGTGGGGTTGGGCACTCAGCTCTTGCTACTGGTTCCCTTCTGCAGTCACATCCCAGAACACCAGGTTTAACTTTGGTCCCTCTTTCCCTGTGGTGATATAAACAAGATGCTCCCCTTGGGTGGGTGGGTTCATAACCCATTCTCTCTCTACACATCACCATCTGCTCCACCAACCCCATCCCCCCATCCCAGTTGGCTACCATATGTAGCCTGACCCCTGCCATACTACCTGAGCCTCCCCCCAGGAATTTCTGTATATAGT
>PVJH01043641.1:0-13517 GCA_004026705.1 Nesogale talazaci | reverse complement strand
ACACAACTGATGTTGTTAGGGATTGTGATAGGAGTTGTAGGGGCCCCCCAATAAAATGATTCATTAAAAAAGGGGGGGGAGGGGAAAGGAGAGGTGTTTTTTTTTTCAAAGAGGAGCTTGTACCAAGGGCTCAAGTGGAAAATGTTGGGAAAAGTATGTTGAAACATGTGCAAATGTGCTTGATACAAATGATGTACTGAATGTTGCAGTAGCTGTAAGAGCCCCCAATAAAATTTAAAAAAAAAAAAAAAAGGAGGGAAGGGGAAAGAGAAGCTTATACCAGGGCTCAAGTGGAAAATGTTTGGAAATGAATGTGGCAACATGTGTGCAAATGTGCTTGATACAGATGATGTATGGAATGTTATAATAGCTGTAAGAGCCCCCAATAAAATTATTTTTAAAAAATTACATGAGTTATTTGAGTGGTGGGATTAGAAAGAGGAAAATTGACCCTTTGCCTTAGATGTGTGACCTTTAATAAATGACAGTGCATAAAATTAAATAAATAAATAAGTGACAGTGCTAGGGATTAAGAATATTTTGCTGCTGAGCAGCAAGGGAAGCAGATGGATGAAACCCCCAGGGAATACCAAAAATAAACTTGGGAGACAGAGCATGGCACCCCATCAGACTTGACTGGAAAACACTTGTAAAGGCCAACAGACAGAGCTAGAGGAAAGAGCTTAAACTATTTATAGACTTTTCCATTTTTGTCAGTGGCTTTCTTTTTGTTACTGTTCTTTTGTGTATATTCTTTGTTGTCATTATTTTTTTTTTAATTTTTATTTTATTTTTTTAGGCATCACTGCCCAGGTGGTGGGATTAGGAGGCTCAGCCTTTGTTCCTGTGAGCGGGAATTGAACCTCCGTCCCAGTGGGCCGCAGTCCTGCGCACAACCACTACGCCACCGGGGCTCAGCCCTAGGTCTTTTGTTTGTTTGTTTGTTTGTTTGTTTGTTTGTTTGGGCATCACTGCCTTCTGGTGGTCGTGGAAGCTGCCCAGTGCTGCTCCTAAGAGCCACCACTGGATTTGAACCTCCAAGCCCACGGGCTGCAGTCCTGCACTCAACCACTTACGCCACCAGGGCTCAGCCCCGTCATTATTTTCTTGGTTTTGACTTCCTTTGTTGTTTTATCTGGTGGTGTCTGATTTTTGCACTTATTAATGTATCTGCATGTCTATCTAGCTAAGACAGATGGGATAAATAATTTGGAGATGAAAAGAACAGGACCAATGGTTCTGGGGGTATACGTGAGAAGGGGAGGTGGGAGAAAGTAAATGGGAGGGGGTGGGAACCACCTCAGGGACAAGGGGACAGCAAGTGAACTAAAATTAGTGGAAGGAAAGTTGTACAATGCCTCGTGGGGCTCAATCAAAGGGCAATGTAACAGCAAGCAATTAGTGAAAGAAGGCCAAACATGATGGAACAAGAAGGAAGTAAAATAGAAATAGAGGAAAGAACCAGGAAGCAGAGGACATTTATAAAGGCCTAAATATAGGCATGTACATATGTGTGTGTGTGTGTGTGGTGTGTATATATATGTATATATATAATGAGTGGGGACTATAACTATGTACTCATCTATTAAAAATTAAGGTTGCAGATGGACATTGGGCCTCAACTCAAGTACTCCCTTAACACAGGAACACCTTGTTCTAACAATCCGGTATTCTGTGATGCTCATGTTCCTGACTCGATTGAAGACAAAATGGGTACATAAGCAAAAGTGGGGAACAAAACTGATGGTGCCTGGCTATTCAAAGATATAGCGTCTGGGGTCTTGAAGGCTTGAAGATAAACAAGTAGCCATTTAGCTCAGAAACAGTAAAGCTCATATGGAAGAATCCCACCAGCCTGTGTGATCATGAGGTGTTGATGGGATCAGGTATCAGGCATCTAAGACCCAAAATAAAACCATACTCGAGGTGAATTGGGGGTGGTGGGGGGCAGGGAATGGAGACCCAAAGCCCATCTGTAGACAATTGGATATCTCCTCACAGAGGGGTCACAGGGAAGAGATGAGCCAGTCAGGGCGCAGTCCAACACCGAGGAAACACAGCTTTCCTCTAGCTCTTTGGTGCTTCCTTCCCCCAATTATCATGACCTTAACTCTACCTTACAAAACAAATTAGAACAGGGCGTGCACACTGCTACAGATAAGAGCCCACAACACAGGGAATCTAGGATAGATAAACCTCTCTGGGCTAACAAGGAGATTAGAGACACCTGGAGAATAAGGGAGGGTGGGGGGAGAGGGGGGAATCATCACAGAGATCAGCCTAGAATTCCCTCCCAGGGGGATGAATAACAGGAAAGTGGGTGATGGGTGACGGAGGATGGTGTACGATATGGAAAAAATATAACTTATCAAGGGTTTGTGAAGGGGGGAGGGGAAGAAATAGGGTACTGATTTCAGAGGCTCAAGTGGGAAGAGAATGCTCTGAAAATGATGATGAGGGCTGAGCCCCGGTGGCATAGTGGTTGAGTGCGTTACTGCGGCCCACGGTCTTGGCGGTTCAAATCCAGCAGCAGCAAGGCTGAGTAGCTCCCATGACCACCAGAGGGCAGTGATGCCTAAAACTAAAAAAAAAAAAAAAAATGATGATGGTGGCATATGTGTAAATGTGTTTGACACGGAGGAATCTGGATTTTGATAAGGAATGTAAGAGCTACCAATAAAAGTATTTTTTTTAAGTTTTCTGCCAACAGAATTTTAATGGGTAGAATAAAATAGACATAATGGTTAAATTTATAATTACAGAAGCATTGCTGGATATTCTGTTATGAACCTAGTCTTTTAATATTACTAATTTCATGTTTTTTTTCTTTAATTCAGGTGAAAAGGACTCGATGATCTTTGACTGCATGGAATGCTATGATCCAGTCACTAAACAATGGACAACAGCAGCGTCAATGAATCAACCCCGCTGTGGTTTGGGAGTGTGTGTGTGCTATGGGGCTATCTATGCTTTGGGTAATTATGCCATTTGATTTAGGAATATCTAATACTGCTTAAATTCGTTTTACTTTAGAGATATTCTTTCTTTCTTAAGAAACGTGTACCATTTTAATTTTACAAGTTCTTATTTTCAATGAGTGCATGATACTAATTTTTAAGTGCATGATACTCAGTGTAGATGAGATATCAGGGAGGCACTTCACCTAACCAACTAGATCACAAGGTTTTCATTCATTAAATAACTTTTCTACTACTTTGGGTCATGGCCTAATTATATCTCATGGGAAGCACCTATCAAAAACCTAAGGACACCCAAAATTGAGGCCTGTACTGTATTATTTCTGTACTAAATTATTTATTTATTTTTACTATATTCTTTTAATAATACATAGAAACAGACATTTATTGAGTTCAATATATTGGACAAGCTTTTGATACACACAGAAATTTGAATGACTCCGGCTGAGCCCCGGTGGCATAGTGGTTGTGCACGGGACTGCGGCCCACTGGGATGGAGGTTCAATTCTCGCTCACAGGAGCAAAGGCTGAGCCTCCTACTCCCACCACCAGGGCAGTGATGCCTTAAAAGAAAAAAAAAAGAAAGAAAGAAAGAAATTTGAATGACTCTAAAAAATTTATGATGAGAAAAAAAAATTTATGATGAGCTAAACAGTCCATCTTTTAAGTATATACTATGTAGTTACATGCATTACTTTCATTATTGTCAATTTAGCAAATGATCTTTCGGGTCTTATTTCTTTGTTTTAATGTGTCTCTTTTAATTATTTAAATTTGTTATTTAGTGAATGATCTTGAGCAAATTATTGATCTTTGATTAGCTGTATAATAAATGTTGGTCAGTTTTCCTAATCTGTTTTTCTCTTTATCGTTCCTTTTTCAGCTCATTGTATAGAACCCAGTGTCTTTCCCATACCAAACCTATTATAGAAAGATAATAATTACCACAATGTGAATTTAACCTAGTGTATATTTTAACACTCCTACAAGTATTTGCATTTTTATTAAAGTTAAACCTCTAATTGTATGAAGAACATTTTCTGTTTCAAGAATTGAGTTGTTTTGAAAATAATATTTTGAAGATGAAGTCTCTTTTGTTTTCTTTTAATTTTTAATCTGAAGGCTCTTTTTAGAGTCTCTCAAATCACAATTAATAGGTAGTATAATTTGATGAAACTTAGAATCGGTCTTGATGAAAGAAACCATCTGACTACGTAGAAGTTGTTTCAAAAGGTAGTTTTGTGAAATAACTGTTTCTTAAACTTTTCAGTTAATCTTGCACAAATAACCTCTCTGGTTTATGTGCTCTTTGTAATATATGTTGATTGGATTAGATGCTTTGAAGTTCTTTTTCAGACATAAGGCTTTCTCACTCCCAAAATAAACCTTTTTTGGTTGCTTACAGGTGGATGGGTTGGAGCTGAGATAGGAAACACCATTGAAAGATTTGATCCAGAGGAAAATAAATGGGAAGTTGTTGGCAATATGGCTGTGTCACGCTATTACTTTGGGTGCTGTGAAATGCAAGGTAATTACTTAAAGTTGTTTTTACTCAACAGATTTTTAAATCTTTGACTTTTGAGGCTTTCACAAATGTGTAACTTAGGTAAGTATTGAATGATTATACTAGCAGTATAAAAGGTTTTTTATCTCCTATTATTAACTATTTCTTTTTGAAAATTTATCACTAACAAGGAGTGAATACATGCATCATTCCCTAGTCCAGGGGGTCTTCAAAATTTTTATACGGGGCCAGTTCACTGTCCCTCAGACTGTTGGAGGGCTGCACTATAGTTAAAACAAAGTATGAACAAATTCACTGTGGGCCCAGGATGAGTCAGCTGCTAAGCAGGACAGGCTGTGGTGACAAAAACACCCAGCAACCGGATAAATGTCCATGGTGGGCCACATGTGGCCCGCATGCCGTAGTGTGAGGATGCTTGCTATAGTGCAGTCATATCAAGCAGAATTGTACAATTGCTACCACAGTTTCCAAACATTCGTTTCTTTATCTGGACTCATTGGCATTATGTCCCTTTTACCCCCCACCCATCAAAAAACTGTACCACTTGTGTCCCCCCAAACCCATATTCTATTTTGTGTCCCTAGAGGTTCATTTTCATTTTCCTTCCCATTTCAGGCCTTAGTATTTCTTAATTGGTGAGAATATGAAAAACAATCTTAACAGATTGTTTCTTGAAGCCTTCTTTAGTGTTTTACAGTGTACACACAGATTTGATCCTATGAATTTTAAAATAATTGTACTGTATATTAAATTGAAATTCTAAAAATTAAAAATAAAGAAAATGGAATTCAGACATTTTTTTTCAGATATTATTTTAATTGTGCCCTACTTCCTGAAAGTAGGTACAGAACTATAAAATAGAATCTCATTCTCAGGCCAGGGTTGGAGAACAGATTTGTATGCGTGTAAAGTAGGAAGCTGGCAGCCTTTTTTGGGTGTTTTTTTTTTTTAGTTACTTTATTGGGGGCTTGTACAACTCTTATCACAATCCATACATACATCCATGGTGTCAAAAACATTTGTACATTTGCTACCCTCATCATTTTCAAAACATTTTCTCTCTACTTGAATGCTTCTAATTTTTTCCCTCCCCCTATCTTCTCTTCCTCATGAACTCTTGATAATTTATGTTATTATTTTTTCATGCATTACACTGACCAATGTCTCCCTTCACCCACTTTTCTGCTGTCCATCCCCTTGAGAAAGGATTATATGGAGATCATTGTAATCAGTTCCCCTTTTCTCTCCTCTCTCCCCCGCCTGGTTTGACTACCCTCAGTGTTGGTCCTGAGGACTTGATCGTCCTGGACTCCCTTTGTTTCCAGCTCTTATCTGTACCCATATACATGCTTTGGTCTAGCCAGATTTGTAAGATAGATGGCCGGGCTGAGCCCTGGTGGCGTAGTGGTTGTGCGCGGGACTGCGGCCCACTGGGACGGAGGTTCAATACCAGCAGTGGGGCTGGGCCTCCTACTCCCACCACCGGAGAGCAGTGATGCCCCCCCCCCCAAAAAAAAAAAAAAAGAAAAAAGAAAAGATAGATGGCAGGGAGGAAGCATTAAAGAACTAGAAAAAAAAAGTTGTTTGTTTCATTGGTGCTCTGCTCACTCTGAGTGGCTCATCTCCTCCAGGATCCTTCTGTAAGGGGAGGTCCAGTTGCCTACACATGGACTTTGGGTTTCCACTCAGCATTCTCCCTCATTCACAATGATAGGATTTTTTGTTCTTTGTTGCCTGATACCTGATCCCATCGACTCCCCATGATCACACAGGCTGGTGTGCTTCTTCCATGTGAACTTGTTGCTTCTCAGGTAGATGACCTCTTGCTTAACTTCAGGCTTTTAAGAACCCAGATGCTGTATTTTTTGATAGCCAGGCGTAATCAACTTTCTTCACCACATATGCTACGCACCCATTTAGTCTTCAGCGATTGTGTTGGGAAAGTGAGCTTCATGGAATGCCAGGTTAATAGAACAACTGTTCTTGTATTGAGGAAGTACTTGAGTAGAGGTCCAATGTCCATTTCCCCATCATCAAATATAAATATATTGACATGTACATGCCTGTATTTAGACCTCCATAAATGTCCTTTGCCTCCTAGTTCTTTCCTCAATTTCCTTTTAATTTGCTCTTGTTTCACGCTCATGCTCAGCCTTCATTTGGGTTTCAGTGATTCCTCTTGGTTACATTGCCCTTGATCAAGCCTGACCAGACCTTCTGTACCCTTCTCACCATCAATTTTAGATCGCTTGTTGTTCCCTTGATCCTGGGTTTGTTAACACCCACTTCCTTTCCCCTTCCTCCGCTCTTCCATGTCTCCCCAGAACCATTGTCCCCATTGTTTTCTCCTCCAGATTGTTTATTCTACCTGTCTTATCTAGATGGACATGCAGAGACAATAATATGCAAAACTAGACAGCAAAAAAAAGCAATAAACCAAAAAAAGCACCTACAAAAAAAGAAAAACCAGCTGAGCCCGGTGGCTTAGTGGTTGTGGGTGGGACTGCAGCCCACAGGGTTGGCCATTCAAATCCAGGAGCAAGGCTGGGCCTCCTACTCCCATCAGGGGGCAGTGATGCCCACAAAAAAATTTTCTCACGGGCTGAGCCCCGGTGGCGTAGTGGTTGTGCACGGGACTGCGGCCCACTGGGATGGAGGTTCAATTCCTGCTCACAGGAGCAAAGGCTGGGCCTCCTGCTCCCACCACCAGGGCAGTGATGCCATATATAATATATATATATAATATATATATATATATTCTCACTGTATTATGCTGAGCCCCAGTGGCATAGTGGTTGTGTGTGGGACTGCGGCCTACTGGGTTGGCAGTTCAAATCCAGCAGCTCTCCAGGAGCAAGGCTTGGCCTCCTGCTCATACCAGAGGGCAGTGATGCATGCGCCCCCCCACCCCCCAGAAAAACGAAAAACCTATAAATAGTCCAAGGTTTGTTTGTTGACCTTTAGTAGTGTTTTCCAGTCAAGTCTGATGGGGTGCCGCACCTTGGCCTCAAAGTCTTTTTTGTATTCCCTGGGGACTTCATTGCTCTGTTCCCCTTGCTGTTCTGTTGCACGCTCTTAGTGTTTTCCCTTAGTGTGGTGGGGTTATATTGAGCACAATTCCTGCACTGTGTCTTGAGTGTTGTCCTCCGTAGTACTATGGGTCAGTGAGGGACATCATGTTTCTTGGTGGGGCTGGCCCTTTGGTCCTCTGTGCATTGGCTTCTGTGATTCCGAGCAGAAATATCGTCCTCAGGAATTGGTGGTCCAGGATGTGCTCCACTTTCTCCCTTCCCCTTCTTTTACTCCTGTGTGCTCTGATCAGTCATGTGCCTCTTCCTGAGCCGTATCTTCAGTGCTGTCCTCTGAAGTGAATTCTTCTTGAGGGGAGAGGAGAGGCTGTCCACATAGTTGGGATTGGTCCCACAGACCTCTCCATTGGTTCCCTTCTTGATGAAGGTATGTTACATTCATGTCTCGGAGCACCAGGTTGAAGTCTTGTCCTTCTTTCCTTGTGAAGATATATAAAACAATACCTCCCTAGGTTAGGTTGGTGCCCCCCCACCTCCTTTTTGTTTGGCTACCATATGTATTTGGTCTATCCCCTGCCATAATACCTGGCCTTCACCCCAGGAATGTATGTATACAGTAACTTTTTCTCTGTGCCCCCTTTTCATTTTTAAGCTTACCTCAGTGGATTCGTGTTGTCCTTTTGTTTGTTTGTTGTTTTTTGGGGGGCATCACTGCCCTCTGGTGGTCGTGGGAGCTACCCAGCCTTGCTCCCAGAGAGCCGCTTTTGGATTTGAACTGCCCAGCCAATGGGCCGCAGTCCCGCACTCAACCACTACGCCACCAGGGCTCAGCCTCGTATTGCCCTTTTGTGCTTGGCTTACTTTGCTTAACATAATTTCCTCCAGTTCTTCTCATGGTGATTTGCTTCATGTGTTCATCCCTGTTTGTATATGTGCTGCCGAAGGGAGCACTCGACTCCTTGCAATTGTGAACTGTGTCTCAATGCCCATAGTTATATGACACCTCAGTTCAAGTTCCTTCTGCTGGGTTGGTACCATCTCAGATTTCCCTTACCATTTAAATGTTCATATTACAAGGTACAGACTTTCTTATATTGCTCATGATTTTATGTTCTCTAGTTCTTTTATATTATTTTGATCTTCCAGTGTAAAAAACATAGAATTAGATTATTTATAGACTAGAAGCGAAAGGTCTAGGAAGGTTGTGAGTTGTCTTTTTCTTTTTTTTTTTTTTTAGGCATCACTGCCCTCTGGTGGTTGGAATAGGAGGCCCAGCCTTTGCTCCTGTGAGCTGGAATTGAACCTCCAACCTAGTGGGCCGCAGTCCCGCGTACAACAACTACGCCACCGGGGCTCAGCCCTGGTTGTCTTTTTTTTGGGGGGGGGGCGGGCATCACTGCTCTCCGGCGGTGGGAGTAGAAGGCCCAACCCCAGTGCTGGAATTGAACCGTCGTCCCAGTGGGCCTCAGTCCCGTGCACAACCACTACGCTACCGGGGCTCAGCCCGGTTGTCTTTTTCTTATAGCAGGTAGCTGGTAAGGCTGAAATCAGAATCCTTGTTTCCCAATTTTAGTCCAAGTTTCTTTTTAGCATAAATTTGTGGCCCCTCACTTTTGAAGATGGGCAACAACACAAGATTTTCAAAACTATAGGTAAGTGTAGGAACTAAATGTAGATTAGATTTAAATCATAAAAACAAGGACTACTCTAGGAATTACATTATATTCTACTTTAGTAATTGATCCTGATAACTGAGCCAGATAACCATTCTAGTTAAGTTCATTTATCTACATTGTACCCATTTAAGCAACAGGTTTGCTGTCACCATGCATGTCACTCCCACTTTAAGTGCATAACTTTAGTGGGGGTGGGGGAAGATAATCCATTTCCTTTGTGTGTTTGTTTCTTACATACTGCATAGGACTATGAGTCAGCATTGTCGATGGCTGAGTATATGTATAAGTGGGAGAGAGATTTATGGTCTTAGAAAGGCACAGTGGCAGTTCTGTTCTGCTCTGTTCTTTAGGTTTGTTATGCCTCAGAATTGACTCAATGGCAGGAGTGTCTGTGTGCATGATAGGTGTATGCATGGATTTGGTGTCTGCAATCCATGAAGACAATAAGGAAATTCTTGTATCAGCTATTTTACTATAGCTTTAAGTTCTCTGGAAACTTAATGCCATAACTTCCATACCTGTAATTTTTTTTGTGTGTGGCATTACTGCCTTGGTGGGAGTAGGAATCCCAGTCTTGCTCCCGGAGAGCTGCTGCTAGACCTGAACTGTCAACCCTGTGGGCTTCAGTCCCGCACACAACCACACAAGGTTCAGCCACCTGTAATTTTTTTTTTTTTGCATCACTGCCCTCTGGTAGTGGGAGTAGGAGGCCCAGCCTTTGCTCCTGTGAAGCTGCTGCTGGAATTGAACCTCCATCCCAGTGGGCCGCAGTCCTGCGCACAACCACTACGCCACTGGGGCTCAGCTCCCCATCTGTAATTTTTTTTATAGGGAAAAGAAGTCTTCTACGCCCTTAAACAGTTGCAGTCTTGGAAACCCCTGGGGGCGGTTCTACCCTGCCCTAAAGGGTTGCTAAACGTTGGCATCAACCCAATGACAATGGAAAGGAAAGAATCTTTTGTGACATGCTTACATGTAAGATACAAAACTGGGCAGAAGTTCATTTTCTCAACTAATACTACAAATGGCTAAACGCAAATGGCAAAACAAAAAACCATATGGCTAAATGCAGGACTTTACTAGTAAATGAAGACACTAAGAAATAGAAAAGAAAAATACTTTGGTAAATGCTACATAGTACATATAATTTTGCAACATTAGTAATAACAAAAATGCATCTGGTTATATAGGTATCTATGTATATATACATTTAAGTATAGGAAGGCATATGATAGTATTTGCATGTGCATGTGTAAGTGTGTATCTGTAGGTATATGTATAAATTTTCCAAAAAATTCCCTTATCTTGTTTGTTTTTGTTTTTGTTTTTTGGGGCATCACGCCTCTGGTGGTCGTGGGCGCTGCCCAGTGCTGCTCCTGAGAGCCACTGCTGGATTTGAACCGCCAAGACCGCAGGCCGCAGTCCCGCACTCAACCACTTACATCACTGTGGCTCAGCCCTCCTTTATCTTTTAATTCCATTTTTATACAAAAATTTTTGGTATACACACACACACACAGAACAAAAATATATATTCACATAGAACAAACCACATAAGGGGTATACTTATGGAGGGGCTTAGACATACCCAAATAACTACTAGGATTGTTTTATTAGCTTAAAGTTTTTAGAATCATAGTGCAAAAGGAAAACTTAGTCAGTTGACATAATGTCGTTCATAAAAATAGTTATGTGCTATCCATGTTTGAGATCTTAGAAGCTTATGAGTAAACAAGCGGCCATCCAGCTCAGAAGTAACAAAGCCCACATGGATGAAGCACACCAGTCTGTGTGACCACGAGGTGTTGAAGGGATCTGGTGTCAGGCATCAAAGAACTAAAATTATATCATTATAAATAAGGGGGAGTATAGATTGGCGACTCAAAGTCCATTAATAGGTGAAGTGATATCCTCTTACAGAGGGGTTGCAGGGAGGAGAAGAGCCAGTTAAAGTATAGTGTAGTAACAACGAAAATGCATCTTTCCTCTAGTTCTCAAATGCTTCCTCCTACCCACTATTATGCTCTGGTTCTACCAGACAAGTCTGGCTAAAATAGGGGATGTACACTGGAGTCGGAAACATGGGGAATTTAGGATAGATGTTCCCTCAGGACTAGTGATGAGAGTGGTGATACTGGGAGGGTGGAGGGATGGTGGAATAGAAAAGGGGAACCAATTTCAGGGATCTACATATGACCTCCTCTCTGGGGCAAGGCCAACAGGGAAATGGACACATCGGACAGTGTACGATATGAAAAAGCAATAGCAATTTGTGAATTATTAAAGGTTCATGGGGGGGTGGAAAGGGAAATATGGGGAGCTGGAACTGGGGACTTAGGTGGAGGGAGGAAGTTTTGAGAGTGATGATGGCAACAAGTGTGCAAAGGTGGTCTGCATACAATTGATGATGTATGGATCGTGAGGGAGGTGTTTGAGTATCCAACAAAATGATTCATTGAAAAAAAGTGGGGGAGGCTGAGCCCCTGTGGCATAGTGGTTGTGCGCTGGACTGCAGCCCACTGGGATGGAGGTTCAATTCCAACAGCAGTCCCCAGGAGAAAAGGCTTGGCCTCTTACTCCCACCATCAGAGGGCAGTGATGCCCCCCCCCAAAAAAAAACCAAAATAAAACAAACAAAAAAAAGGGGGGAAGCGGGAAGGAGGAGCATATACCAAGGGCTCAAGTGGAAAATGTTTGGAAATGAATGTGGCAACATGTGTGCAAATTTGCTTGATACAGAAGATGTACTGAATGTTATGATAGCTGTAAGAGCCCCCATAAAAAAAGCTTATGAGTGCCATCTAAGATACAACTCTAGGTCTTTATTGATATGGAGCAAAAAAGAATGCAAGAAATCAAAGGGTTGAAGAAAAAAATCCAATCTATGGGGGCTGAGCGCCGGTGGTGTAAGTGGTTGAGTGTGGAACTGAAGCCCGCGGGTTTGGCGGTTCAAATCCAGCGGTGGCTCTCAGGAGCGGCACTGGGTAGCGCCCACGACCACCAAAGGCCAGTGATGCCCCCCCCCCCCCCAAAAAAAAAATCTATGGGACTGTTAGGCCACAAAAACTTCAACCTCTTAAAAAATGGAGACAAGGAGAACTAGATAGTGGCTAGCTACCAATACCTATGGTTCTGACCATGGACAGAATAGACAGTCCCATACAAAATGAAAATAAATTACAGATCAAAACTCAGATCCCCTAAAAAGGCCAGACTTACTAGACCAAAATTAGACTTTTAGG
This sequence comes from Nesogale talazaci, assembly GCA_004026705.1. Taxonomy (NCBI): domain Eukaryota; kingdom Metazoa; phylum Chordata; class Mammalia; order Afrosoricida; family Tenrecidae; genus Nesogale; species Nesogale talazaci. Next base: position 1,067 of record PVJH01043641.1, on the reverse strand, counting down.
CTTACAAAATTATTAGTATCATTCATGAGTACTGTGCTACCTCAAACAATGGGCTCTTTAAAACCAAGTAGTCTGGGGGAGTGGGAAGAATGAGCTGATAACAAAGGCTCAGGTAGAAAAAATGTTTTGAAAATGATGATGAAAATGTGCATATGTGCTTGACACAATGGTTGCATATATAGGTTGTGATAAGAGCTGTAAGACCCGCTGTGTCAGGCAGGGTTCTCTTAGAGAAATAAAATTCAGGACACTAGTAATGCCATTTTATATATTTATATACTGAGAAAGATATATAAGATAAAAAGATAACAAGTTAACTATAAAGCAATACAGATTGCTCGGTGCAACTCACTTAAGATATATAAAATAAAAAGAGAAAAAGTTAACTATAAAGCAATACAGATTGCTCGCTGCAACTCACTTGCATGAGGCAACTAGAAGACTGGCAGTCCTTCAATTCTTGAGGGCCGCTGAATAGTCCTCTGTAGAGCAATCCAGGCTATCTGGTTACAGGCAGCAAACGGCAGACCAACAGTCACCAACTGTCACCAACAGTCAGCCAGATAACAGAGTCCAGCAGTCCCCAGCTCAAGAGATGTATATCCCAGAAGCGTGGCGAAGCAGGGCTTGAAGGATCCTCAACTCACAGTAACACAGTCCACGATTAGGTGTCCCACAGGTAGTGTTGCTTGGAGGTCCAAAGATCTGGAAACGAGAGAGAGAGAGAGAGAGAGAGAGAGAGAGAGAGAGAGAGAGAGAGAGAGAGGGGGACTTGTGAAGCCCTTCCTATATCTGCCCTTCAATTCATCCCGTGTGTTCATTGGCTGTGCCGTCACAACAGATCCACCAATCTTCTGTAGCCATGTTGGTATAACAAACCTACCCATCACACCCGCCAATAAAATGATTAAAAAAAAATCCAATTTAAAAAAGAACAACCAAATGCTCATCCTTTATTCAAAAACAAAGCTGAGGCTGAGCCCCCGTGGTGTAGTGGTTGTACGCGGGACTGCAGTCCACTGGGATGGAGGTTCAATTCCAGCTCCATGGAGTAAAGGCAGGGCTTC
>PVJH01043640.1:0-13495 GCA_004026705.1 Nesogale talazaci | reverse complement strand
AAGACTTTTTCAGAAAAAGTATAAAACACTTCTATAAGAGTCTCAAAGAAACTTACACAAATGGAAGCATGCCCCATGCTCCTGGATAGAAAGACAAAACATAGTGAATATGCCACCATTACCAAAAAACACTTAATAAGTTTAAAAACAATTCTGATCCAAATCCCAGCACAGTTCTTCAAAGAAATGGAAGAACTCATCACCAACTTCATGTGGAAAGGAAAGAAAATCAGAATAAGCGAAACCCTATTAAAAAGTAAAAACAAATTAGGAAACCTTTCACTCTTAGATGTTAAAGCCTACTATACAGCCACAGTAATTAAAACAACTTATTATTGGTATAGTGACAGACATGAAAACCAATGGATTCAAATTGAGAATGCAGAAATATGACCAAGTACCTACACTACAGACACCTGATCTTTGATAAAGGACTAAAACACATTGAGGGAAAGATAGCCTTTTCAACAAATGGTGCTGGACAAGTATCTACCTGCAACATAATAAAACAGGACCCAAAGACTACCCATGAACAAAAACAAACTCAAAATGGATTGAAGACCTCAATATAAACCCTGGACCATCAATGAAAAAATAGGGATAAACTTAATATAAGACTGTGAAGACTATGGAACATATGAAAAACACCCATACTAGAGAAAACAAGATAGAGAACTGGGACCTTTAAAATTACATTTAAAAGTAAAAAAAATTAAATAGTACATTTATGCACATCAAGAGACTTCTAGAAAATAGTAAAGAGAGAACCCATATTTAGTAATTTAGGAAATATTTAATAATGTTACAGCAGATAAAGGGCTAGAAAACTACAATACCTTAATAAGAAAAATCAAATAATCCAATAAAAATGAGCACAATACATGAATAGGCATTTTACTAAAGATGCCATTCAAGTGACCAAATATTAAGAAGAAATCCTCAAGTTCTTTACCCATAATAGAAGTACAAGTTAAAACAATAATAAAATACGATCTCACACCATTACTCTTAGCAAAAAAAAAAAAATTTTTAAGAAAATCCTGGAAATTATGTGGAGAGAACAGATCACACTCATACATTGCTGTTGGGATTTGGAACAGTCAAGTCACTATGGCAATTAGTATGAGGCTACCTCAAACAAATGCAGATATAAATACCTTGTGATTTTACTATCTCTCTACTTGGTATATACCCTGATGATATAAAGAACAAAACATGAAAAAACTATACACACCTTAGTCTACTGCAGCAATTCCTATAATAGCAAAAACATAGAAACAATTATACACCCCAACTATTGAGGAATGGGTAAACATTTCTCTGATATGGATAAACTCTGTTACATATATACAATGGAATATCATGCATCCTGAAAAAGTAATGATGTCTGTTCAACACCTTAAGACATGGACAAAATTAAAAGCATTATGCTCAGCAAAGTTAGAAAATCTCATAAAGTTAAATATCTTCTCATACCATTATTATAAAGGGAAAAAATAAAAGAAAAACAGTTTTCACATAATACCAAAGGGTAAGACTTTATAGACTATAATGTGGCAAGAAAGTAAGGAGGGAGGGAAGGTGGGAAAATCAGAGGGGTGGGGGGAGAAATAAACAGGGGTTTAATTGGATACCATTACTGGTTTGATGAGATGGTCTGGGCAACTGCACACATGCTTTTCTTTTTTTATCATGTTTAATCATTTTAATGGGGGCTCATACATCATTTCTCATAATACATAAATACATATATTGTGCCACACTTCTTCACACACCTGCAGCTGTCATCGGTCTCTGAACCTCCACCTTTCCATCTGAGCCTCTGACCTCAGCCTCCCCTCCCTTCCCCTCCATCCTTGCTCCCCACTCCCCCACCAACTCTCAAAGCTCCATAAATTATTGTTTTGTCATAACTTACACTGCTCAATGTCTCCCCTTGCCCTCTTCCCTGGTGTCTGTCCCCGCGGTAGGGGGTTATAGGTAGATCCCTGATGTTGGCTCCCCCTCTCTACCCCACTTTCCCTCCACCATCCTGCAGCTTCATTCCCACTACTAGTCCCAGGGGGTTCATCCATCCTGGGTTCCCCGCATTTCCATTTCTCATCTCCACAGTAGTGTAGAACTGGGACCATGATAGTTGGAGGAGGAAGCCTTCAGAAACTAGAGTTGCATGCCTCATTGCCACCTCACTAAGCCTCACTAGCCTGTCTTCTCCCCAAGACTCCCTGTGCAAGAGTGTCCAATTACCCACAGGTGGGCCTTGGGTCCCCACTCCACTCTCCCCCCCATTCATAGTGACATGGTTCTTGTTCTTTGATGTTTGATATCTGCTCCCTTCAGCCCCCTGTGATCACACATGCTAGTGCTTTTCTTCCATGTGGGCTTTGCTGCTTCTGGGCTAGATGTCCATCCATTCGCCCTCAAGCTTTCGCGACCCCAGGTGCTTTATCATTTGGTAGTTGAGTGCCATCAAATTTCTCCTCTCTGTGTCTGCTCTCTTCTGTCTTCCATGATCTTGTCACGAGGGCGTACACACAGTAATCTGGGTTTTTCCACATCTCTTGATAGCCAGGTACCATCAGCCATCATTACACATGCTTTTCTTTACAGGTCTTGTATTCTACAAATTAAAGGGGGAAAATAATATAAATAAAGTTAAAATTCTGAGAGAGAGAAGGACCTGAGCCTTAAAAACCTTCCAGACTCCTTAGCCTTTAGATTTAAACATTGGTCTGTGTCACTGTAAAAGAAACTAAAGTAAAGCTCACTGTCGTGAAGTGGACGCTGACCCACATAGACACTACAGGACAGAGTACAAGTACCCTTGTGGGTTTTTGAGATGTAACTTTGCAGAATTAGAAAACCCTGTCCCTCTTCTAGTTGTACCAGAAAGAAAAATAAAACCGACGCAGACTTGGATTCTTTTGCAGCATGCAAATTAGTTTCATTCAACCAGCAAACAAAGTTGTACAGCCTTGGAAACCCTATGGGAAGTTTTACTTGTTCTCTATGAGTTGAAGTCAATTAGATGGCAGTGAGTTTTGGTGTTTCTAAGAAACTTCTTGAGTGAGTATTTAATATTTTGTTTAGTTCTCTGACACTCACAGGTGAAAAATGGATAGTGAAAATCTCAATGTAAAAGATACTAGGAGATTGACCTTGGTCTTGAAAAATGCATCTTGTTGTTGTGAATGAGGGAGGGGGAGTGCAGAGTGGAGACCCAAAGCCCATCTGAAGGCATCTTTTACATCCCCTGATAGAAGGGTTGTAGAGAGGAGACGAGCCAGTCAGGGTGCAGTATAGCAGTGATGAAACATACAACTTTCCTCTACTATCTCTAATGCTTCTTCCCTCCCACTATCATGATCCCAATTCTACATTACAAATCAGGATAGACAAGAGGAGGTACACAGTTAGAGATAAGAACTGGAAACACAGGGAATCCAGGACAGATGAAACCTCCCCCCCGCTCAGGATTAATAATGAAAGTAGTGATACCAGGAGGGGAAGGGGAAGGTGGGGTAGAAAGGGGAAGCCAATCACGAAGATCTACATATAACTCCCTTCCTAGGGGAAGGACAGTAGGAAAGTGGGTGAAAGGAAACACAGTACACTGTAAGACATGGCAAAATATAATAAATTTAGAAATTTTTAAAGGCTCAAGGGGGAGAGAGGGGGAATGAGGAGCTGACATCAAGTAGAAAGAAAATGTTTGGAGAATAATGACGACATCAAATGTATAAATGCGCTTTACACAATGGATGGATGTATAGACTGTGCTAAGGGTTGTATGAGCCCCCAATCAAATGATTTTAAAAGAAAAAAGAAAAATGTGTCCTGTAAACTGTGGCCGCAGTTCCAGAGCACTCTCTTCCCATCCTCCCTTTCTGTATCAGTAGCATGGCATTTAGCCAGTTTTAGCTAAGAGCTGTGCATTTGCTCAGAGTGTAGTTCTTCCTCTCTGCTCTTCTTCCTCCTCCCTTCCTTTTTCCTCTTCCTCCTCCTCCCTTTCTCTTCACTTTTCCCACAAGCTCACTGATACTCAACATTCAAGAGTCAGCTCCACCTCATTTCCTCTCCAATTCTATCTCAGTTACCCGCCCCTAGAGTTTGTGAAAGGAGCCTTGGTTATGCAATGGTGAGTAATTCAAGCTCATCAGTTGCTCAGGAGCAACGATTTGGCAATCAACTCTGGTAAAGAGTACAGCCTATGAAACCGTGGGTCAGTCTTCCTCTGATTAGAATCAACTTGATGACACACAGCCAGGTCTATGAAGTGTCCTATGCCATTAGGCCATTTATTGTGACTAAGTCAAATCTCTTGTGCTTCTATTTTTTTCCCAAGAGTTCATTGGTTTTCAACAGAAGAAGGGAGGAATGAGCCCCCACCTCCAACCCAATAGGACCTTTCACTGTGTCAGGAGATATTTTTGGTTGTCCTCAGTTGAGGAGAGAAGATCCTATTTGCATCTAGTGGGTTGAGACAAGGTATCCTGTTGCACATTCTGAAACAAAAAGGACACTCCCTAGAACAAAGGCTTAATCAGCCTCAGCTGTCAATCTAGTAAACAAATAAACAATGTTGGGGAACTGTGCTCTAAGTTATGAGCCGTAAAATCTCAGACTCATTGACACCTAGTCAATTCCAATGCATAACTCAAACCCCTCTCAAGCTGATAATGAATCGTAGCAACTCTATGCAAGGTTTCTGAAGCTATATGTCTTTATCCAGCACACACACAAATTTGCTTTTCTCCCTTGGAGAGATTGGTGAGTTCAAACATACCTGCCATTAGCACCAACTATGCTGCCAGTGCTCATGAGCTCTAAAGGACACCTTGGGTCAGCCCCTCTTCCAGCAACTTCAAGTCTGGGTCCCAGTACCCAGTACAAAACTATTCTATTCACTGTCATTGAGTTGATGCTGACCCATAGCAAGCAGATAGGGCATCATAGAACTCCCTGGGTGTTTCTGAAATGCTGACTGTTTACAACAGTAGAAAGCTCTATTTTCCTTACATGGAGCAAGCTGCTAGTTTCAAAGTTTGGACCTCGCAGATCAAAGCCCAATGCATAACCAAAATGATAGGTAAGCTTGTGATGCCAACATGGCCAAAGAAGATAGGTAGGTCTGTTGTGACAACATGGCCAATGAACACACTAGATCGATTGAAGGGTGGAGATAGAAATGGCTTGGCGAGCCCCTCCCTTTCCCTCTTGCTCTTGGATCTTGGGACCAGCCGGTTGCCTTGCTCGTCCTGTGCCTCGATCTCCAAGCGACACTATCCATGGGGCACCTAATCGGTGGACAGTGTTGCTGTGAGTTGAGGTTCCTTCAAGCCTTGCTTTGCCACGCTCCTGGGATACACATCTCTTGAGCTGGGGACTGTTGGACGCTGTCATCTGGCTGACTGTTGGCGACCTGCTCTGCTGTTTGCTGCTTGTGGCCGGATAGCCTGAACTGGTCTACAGAGGACTACTCAGCGGCCCTCAAGACTCCGAAGACTGTCAGTCTACTAGCTGGCTCACACAAGTGAGTTGCACCAAGCCATTTGTACTGCTTAATAGATTAGTAAACTGTTCATTTTTATCTTATATATCCTTCTAGCTATATAAATATATAAAGAGAATTACTAGTGTCCTTGTTTTGTTTCTTTAGAGAACCCTGTCTAACACAGTCACTATGCCACAAGAGCTCCCAGTATGACATTAAGCAGTTTAAATTAAAATTAGACACATCAAATAAAGGTCTTATTGCTAAAATCTACAATACTCTTCTAGTCCTCAATAAGAAAAAACAAACGAACAAATAACTCGTTGAGGAGATGGGAAAAAGACATGAACAGAAGTTTCACAGGGCAGAAATCCAAATGGCCAACATACATATGAGAAAATGTTCCCAATCATTAGTCATAAGGGAAATTCAAATGAAAACCACTATAAGATATCACCTAACACCTTCAAAGATAGCCCTACTCAAAAAATCAGAAAGCAACTAGTGTTGGAGGAGATGTGGTGAGATGGGAACGCTCATCCACTTCTGGGATTCTGTAGGTGTGTTCAACCATTATGGAAATCGATCTGGTGATACTAAAATAAATGGAAACATAGCTACTGTATGATCCAGCAATCCCCTACTGGGTATATGCCCAAAAGAAGTAAAAAACAGATCACAAACACATTGTGCTCCAATGTTCATTTCAGTGCAGTTCAAAATTGCAAAGAATTGAAACTGATGAATGGATTAAAAAATTCTGGTACATACCTACAATGGAGAACTACACAGCCCTAAAATGCAGTGATGAATGCTTGAAGCACATGGGAAAAGAAGGAATAAATTATGCTAAGCAAATTCAGCCAAGCACAAAAGGACAAGTACAACATGAGTCCACTGAGGTATGTTTAAAAAGCACAAGGGACATAAGGGAAAAGCTACCAGATGCATAAATTCCCAGAGTGAGATCAAGGCACTCTGGCAGGGAGGGGTTGGACCCAAATTCAGGGATGCTTATGGTGGCCAATAAAAAGGGAGGGGGAGGGGGAGAGGAAAATTAATGAGGATGTGGATAATGGGGGAACAGGGCACTAATCCACACAGGGGAAGGGCATTTTTCATGTCTCCACAAGAAAGTGAGAAAGAGAGCAGACCTCAAGCTGGGACACCAAGCCTCCAGGCCAAAGCACAAAGCATTAGGCTAAGAGAAACTTCTATGGCCTGGCCCCAATCTCAAATCTAAAATTATTTATAGTGTCAAGCTCTGGTCTAGCTGGACTTGTAAAGTAGAACTGGGATCATAATAGTGGGGCAGGGGGAAGCATTAAACAATTACAGGAGTGTTGTATGTTCAGTCAATGCTATACTCCTTCCTCCCCACCACTAGCATGACCCCAGCTCACAAATCTGCTAGACTGAAGCATGTACCCTCCTGGTAAGATAAGAGCACTCAACACACAGAATCCAGGAGAGTTAAACCCCTTGGGAACAGCAATGAGAGTAGCAATACCAGGAGGGTAGGAGGAAGGTGGAGGGAGACGGGGCGGGAGGGGGAGAACGAAGAACCAGCTACAATGGTTGACGTACAACAGCCCCCTCTCAGGGCGCCCCCCCCCCCCCAGAGGGATGAACAACAGAAACACGAGTAATGGAAGACAGGAGATGGTGTAAGACAAGAAAATAATAATAGCTTATTATTTATCAGGGGTTCATGATGGTGGGAGGGTGGGGAAGAGAAGTGAAAAAGAGGAGCTAATACCAAGGATTCAAACAAAAAGAAAATGCTTGAAAGTGATAATGGCAACATATATACAAATGTGTTTGATACAATTGACGTATCAAGATAGATTGTTTTAAGAGCTATAATAGGCCCCAATAAAATGATTTAATAATGAAATAAAAAAGAAATTAACTTAAATTAAATTCAATCAAGGAAATTATCATCGCTCTATGAAATAACTAATAGGCATTTGAGCACTACCATATGTCAAAAAAATAAACAATTCAGGGGGAAAAGCTATTACCAGTCTTCTTCTGAGACTTCAATCATCAGATGTTTACCCTTTTGAGTCTATTATACATATATATGATTTTTCTCCCTACTCCCCATTCACTGTCATGTTTCAATTCTACCAAAAAGTAGGAATTTGAGTAGGAATTTCATCTGAGACACATTAAGCACAGTGTCCTAATATGTGGAATTGGACTTGTCATGGTTGCAACATATCTAACATGCTGTCAAAACCTACATTGATTACAGGTCTTGGATTATTTGATATTCCATTTAATAATTGCTATATAATTTTACAATTTCTCCCAGTTTTTCAGCAACCTTCCCTTTTGTCTGTGCTTTTTGTCTCTGTCATTTTAAACATCCACCTCAGCCTCCTATTTTTCTCTTTCTGACAGTCTCTCACTGGCATGTCTTTAAACATTCCGAGAGTTCTTCAGCAGGCTTACCATGGTTCTCATCTTAAATTTTTTAAACTTTGATTTGAAAACAAGTGCAAAAAACACTATCCTTATGATTATTTTATGTATAACATTAAGTTCAAAACAGTCGAGCTGTTGTATGTTCAATGTGATAGGTGTGGGGTAAACAGAGGACCAGGCAGTGTTTTGTTTGGTTTGAAGCATGTAGGGTATCTCTGAATCAGACCGACTTGGTAACACCTAATGGCAACAATTATATAATTAATTTCCTTTCCCTCCCTTGTTTACCATAGATGTTCCCAAAGACAACACCCCCCTTTGTTTCCATTTTGATAACTTGCAAATTCATGTGCTTTGTTGCAAATTGTTGAGATGGGTATGGTTTCTACAAGCTAGCACTCTCTTTTCATCTCGCTTGACAATACGTTTCGGGGGGAACGAGATGGTAGTGTAGATACTTGAAAGTCTCTCTGTAGCACTGGCCTATTTTGCACACCTCAAGAGCTAGCTATTTTTCAAACCCTTTTTCTATTGTACATGTTAATATATCTTGTTTTCCTTTCCCAGAAATTATTCTAGCAAAGGATCCTCTGAAAGACATCTGCGTTCACATTATTCCAGTAAATAAAAGAATATGGAACTAAGCCTGGAGCTGTCTTCAAAGCTTCCTTTAAACTTTTCTAAAGTTTTTACTTTAAAACACACCTCTTATAATCCTATGTGTTCATGACTAATACGCATTAGCTGCTAAACTTGTAAGGCGCCCTGGTGACATAGGAAGTAGATTGTTGGTCTATTAGGGGGTCAGCCATTCAATGTCACTAGCCCCTCCACAGAAGAGTTGAGACAATTTGATCCCATAAGAATGTACAGTTTTCCAAACCCTGTGGAGCAGTTCTACTCTGCAGGAAAAAATGGGTTTGGTTTGGGGGTTCTGTGTGTGTGTGTGTGTGTGGCTAATATATGCTAAATTTCACAACTGCCTTTTGAGATACAAGTGAGGATGCTATTTGTGGCACCCTCATAGAAAATAAGAAGAGGATTTTAAAGGTTGGGTGCTTTTCCCTAAGTCACTCAGCTAGTGACTGACTGGTGATGAGGATGTTAACCTACAGCTGACGCCCGAGCCACTGAGCAAAACGATTTCAGGTTTCTTTACATCCCTCTCCTGTTCAGAATGCCTGCTTACTCTCTTTTTCGTGCGTGTGCCAGGCAGAAGTGGCTTGCAATCTGCTAACATAGAGTCGTACTTTACTCCCATGGTGCTATTAGACAAGCATTGAGCCACCAAATAGGTGATTCACAGTCCCCAGCTGCTTCTTGGGAGAAAGAAGAGACTCTGGACTTTTTCTGTAGTGCAGGGTCGCTTCTCCTACAATTGTAATCGTTATAGACCTTTTGACATTGTTGTCGTTGTGTCTTCTCAAGATGAGTCTGACCGATAGTGATCCCATGAGTGTGTGGAACTGTCCTACAGCTTTTCCCAAGCTGAAATCCCATGGGAACAGATTATCACCTCTTTTCTCTTGAGAAGATCCTGGTATGTACAGTCTATTATTGAATAATAGATTTCATTTCATGACTCCATTCTTTTAACATTCTGTTGTAGCAATTCATAATATGTCAATCACATGCCAATAAAATGGTTTTAAAAACAATAATAAAAATATTCAGGCTAGAAAAGAATCATTTTTATTTTAAAAGTCTTCCTACAATAACTATATTTTTATTGGATCTTCTCTCTCATCAAACTTCCTTGTTTTTTTTCACCAGGACTATTCTGCCTCTTATTTTGTGAGCTTTCTAGACCACAGGGTAAATAGTTCAAAACCATTATCCATCTATAGAAGAAAGTTGAGTCTTTTTACTAACATAAAGAGTCACAATCTTGAAAATCCTCAGCTTCTGAGTGTTTGGTTTGGGCCTTCATTGTATTATTCTTTTGTGACTATCAAAAGAATGAGATTGAAAGAAACATTGCATCTCACTCTTAAAAATTAAAGCTGCCCAAAATTATCAGCAAATACAATGTATAAAAGTGTGTAGGTATGTATGTGTGTGCATATATGTATGAGTGACTATTTTAGAAAGCTTTAAATTTTTTTTTTTGGCGCATCACTGCTCTCCGGTAGTGGGAGTAGGAGGCCCAGCCCCACTGCTGGAATTGAACCTCCGTCCCAGTGGGCCACAGTCCCGCGCACAACCACTACGCCACCGGGGCTCAGCCCGAAAGCTTTAAATTTCAAGAATGCAATTGAATGTTTCTATGGATCTCATTCTTTTTAATAAGTGCTTAGACACACATATATGTACATATATATGTGATTTTCTTACATAAATTACTATTGAATAATGTAGAATGATGCCATGAGGAAACATTGTTTCAGTCCTATCTTGGTTGTCAAGACCTGTCTCACAAGGATCATTACAAACTACTTATGAAATGATAAAAATAATACTCAATCAACTCTCTCCTAACTTTAATAATTTGTGCTTATAAATAATGTCACATTGTCAATTAAACTTAGAAATGCTCTTGAGAGAATTCCAGTCATTCTCTGACTCTAGTTTCTTGTGTTTCTTGCCAGATTATCCTGTAAGTGAAAATCCCTAAGAGAGGTCTTACATATTATATTATTCCTGATCATCACACACTATTATCAACATTAGTGGGCTGTCATCCATGTCAGAACTCAACAGACCACACTGCTCCCACTGGGTCGGTCACACCAAGATCATTTGCAGCCAATAATGATGTTGATATAGAAATATTGCCACAGACTGATAAGGAAAAAACCCACCTGTCTTGGGAAAAGTAAAATCAGAATGACTTATCAGAAGATACCAGTCCTAGGAGAAGGATATAAGGAAATTATACACACACACACACACACACACACACGTGCGCGCACACACATATTCCCTCACCAAGATGGATCTAAATAGTGGCTACACAATAGGTTCATCCATAACAACGGTTGTGAAGATGGCACCTATGTGGGCAGTGTTTTGTTCTCTTGTACATAAAATCACTGTGAATCATAACTGACTAGGCAATACCTGGCAACATCCGGTAACACTCATAGAGACTGACAGGTAGAATAATGTGCCCTGACAGGCATAATTTTTCTGGGGCCTGAGAAATTTGGGGCAGCAATAGGAGAAAGGTGGAAAAGACATGTTCCTAGGGCTCATGGTTGTAAAGTCAGCTTTATGGCATTTATTTATTTGTTTGTCTTCCAAAAAAATTCTATCTTCCTTGGAGTCACACACGGTGCTTTTATTGTAGCTGATTTCAGCATCGGCTGCCACACTTTAACATCGCTCCCTCTCACACACCCCTTAACTTTTGGCCTATAACTGAGTCTGACTTGTCAGGGTGAATAATTTCCTTGGTGGACTCTGCCTCAGGAAGAACCCCCACCCCCATCAAGCAAGATTCATAACATCTGTCACCAGGTACTCCTCTCACCCAATCTTCAACACATGCATATTCCAACTGCAAATCCAACAGACACACCTGTATACATCTCAACCCCAGCAGTGAACCAGTTTTGAGTTACTTTTGCTTTTCTTTCAGTAAGTTTGCTCACATATACCCATGAAGTCAGCAGTTACAAAGATATATGCCTGGGGAGAGCAGTGTCATTTAATGCCATGTTTCCAAAGTATCCAAAACTCAGTCTTGAATCACAGGTGATATACTCTCTTCTCTCTCATGACAACGGCTATAGTCACAACGAATATTTTAAACCTTAATATCATCAGCTTTAGCAAAAGCCAAAGTCAAGTTGTTGGCATGGAATACTGAAAACGATTCCCCATTAGAGTGGCGAGAATTTGAAGTAGTCTAGTAGTTCTAAAGGCCACCGTTACATGGTGAATCCATGGGTATCAGAGTAGAACTGAGCTCTAAAAATTGGGATTAGGGGGTGCTGAGTAGAAATCAACTCAGAGACCCTGTGTACAACAGAAGGAAACACTGCCCTCCTCCTGTACACTCCTCCCAATTGTTCTTATGTTTGAACCCATTGATACAGCCTGCACTGACCCAATGTGTCAAAGGTCTTCATCTTTTTCACCCCTTCGGTTTACCAAGCATGATGCTCTTCTTCAGGGACTGGCTGGGGTCAGGGTTGTATCCTCCCACCTACTTGTTCAATCTGTATGCTGAGCAAATACTCAGAGTAGCCAGATTATATGAAGAACAATGCAACGTCAGGATTGCAGGAAGGCTTTGTAACAGCCTACATACGCAGATGATTCAATCTGGCTTGCTGAAAGTGAGGAGGGCTTTGATGAGACTGTCTTAAAAAAAAACAAGATGGGAATGCCATGAAACCAAATGCATTAGCCACTGAGTTGATTCTGACTTGAAGTAGCCCTACAAAACAGCATAGAACTGTAGGCTGTTACCGTTCCCCGGGTACTCCACCACCTCTTTTCCTGGGCTCTGTCAGATGGGTTATTTCTGATCGCAGCTAAGCTCACAACCCTTGGGCCACAGGGGCTTCTTTTGCTCCAGTGAGGGAAAATTATGTTTTTTCTGACACATTCTTCTTGGTGTTATGTAACTGTTACGGGAAAGTCTGTTTTGATTGATGGCTTTGGTTTTGGAATGATTTCCTTTTGCAACTGTGCCACATGTGAATATTGACCATGACCGTGAGGCTACATACTCCCCAACCTGAATTTTTGAAGTCAAGGATCTATTTGAGCCCTGGTGACATCAATGAGTTGCCATTAAAGTTTAAAAGTTTGCCGGATATTTGCTTTTCTTTAATGTCAGCTGGGCAGAAATCACTGAGTATGTGCTGTTCACAAATTAGGAAGAGGCTGTTTTATCACTCTGCTTAGAAATTTCTGGTCTTGCAAAATAACAACAGCTCCTCTTCAGAAAAAATATTGTATACAGGTTAGATACTCCAGCTGCCCCCTTGGGAAATGCACTAAAGCAATTTCCGACTGAATGTATCTAAAGTATTATTCATTATTGTCTGAGTAACTGCAGTGATTGAATTCCCTAAATCATTTATTTTGTACTGCTACTTTTTGACATTATAGGTCAGATCGAAATGCCACACGGGTAATGAAAGGCCAGTGGCAGCGGATTCTGTGTATTTATCTTTTGACTCCAAATGCTTCAACTACTACAACTGCCTGGACGAGAGCTGGTCAAACTCTATCTTTGCTTATTTCTTTCTTTGTGGGCTTGTTTGTTTGATCTCCTTTGATTTACAAAGGTTCACGTAAGTGACCTTCCTATGTTAAAAGAAAATGTAAGATAACTACCTACCAATTTCTACTGGAGAAGAATATAAGGCCTTTTGTTTTATTTCAGTAGCTCAGGAAATCTGTCAGCAGATATTTTCCTTGGGATGAAGGTGTTCCAATTTTTGGAAGCATTCCATCCCCTGAGCCCTAATCTCTGTGGTCAAATATTCAAAGTGAGAAACTCCAATTGGGAAAAATAAAGTAAAAGTCGGAGGGGACAGGTAAAGCTTCCTTGCTGGGGACAAGTGAAGCAGAATCAATGTTTCCTTGCTGCGTTGACTCAAATGGATTCCA
>PVJH01043639.1:0-13492 GCA_004026705.1 Nesogale talazaci | reverse complement strand
TAGAACTGGGATCGATGGCAAGGGGGGGATGGGGGAAGCATTAAAGAACAGGAAGAATGTTGCATGTTTCATCAGTCCTGTACTACACCTTGACTGGTTCTGTGAGGGGATGTTTAATTTTCTAGTTTTTCTTGCTCACTGTGTTAGAAAGGGTTCCCTGGAGAAAAAAAGAGACAAGACACTTATGATTTTATATATACATATATGTATATGTACATATTTATGTGTATATATACATACACACACATATATGTACAGGTTTATTTAGCAAGAAGGAAAACAACAGCTAATCCGTGTCACAGAACTACAGAGGTCTCAGGCCACCTCACTTTCTAAGCATAGTCAATATACTAAAGGTTCTTCTAACTTATGCTGGCCTCTTGTCCAAGGTCAAGGAAACAGACATTGAAGTGGGAGGTATGGAGTCTGCCCTCAGTCAAGACAAGCAGAGTTGGAACACAGATAGCAGACATGAGAAGGTGGGGTGACAACAGCAGAATGATGAGATTTCATGACACAGCAGAGAACAATAGTACAGCAACATAGGGAAGCAGGTGATGATGAAGCCTCTAGGCCTAGTGACACATGATGTGGGAACGCAATCCACCCTCATCTACAGGTTGGCTCATCTCACAGGTAGTGCAAAACAGCTAACTTATCTAGCGAAGTTCTGGTGGGGTCACAGGGAGATAGAGAAAAGGGCTGGCCTCAGAGAACTATCTATCACAGTTGCCCTCCAATCAAGCTGAAATCTGAT
Organism: Nesogale talazaci; assembly: GCA_004026705.1. Lineage (NCBI taxonomy): Eukaryota > Metazoa > Chordata > Mammalia > Afrosoricida > Tenrecidae > Nesogale > Nesogale talazaci. The sequence goes on along the minus strand of PVJH01043639.1, from coordinate 12,735 downwards.
TGAGAGGCTAACGTCCATTCCCATGTTCCTACTGTAGTCATGTTGGCACAGAAAAGCTAACATACTGGCTAATGAGGACGATGTCATTGGATGGTCTTATGGTGAAGAAAGCTGATGGTGGCCACCTATCAAAAGATATAGCATCTGGGGTCTTAAAGGCTTGAGTAAACAAGTGCCCATCCAGCTCAGAAGCAACAAAGCCCACATGGAAGAAGCACACCAGCCTGTGTGACTATAAGGTGTCAAAGGGGTCCAGTGTCCGGCATCAAAGAACTAAAAATTGTGTCATTATAAATGAGGGGGAGTACTGAGTTGGTACCCAAAGCCCATCAATAGGTGAAGTGACATCCCCTCCCAGAGGGGTTGCAGGGAGGAGAGGAGAGAGTCAAGGCACGGTATGGCAAAAATGAGGTATGCAACTTTCTTCTATTTCTCAAGTGCTTCCTCTCACCCACTATCATGATCCAAATTCTAACTTACAAATCCAGCTAGACCAAGGGATGTACAATGGAGCCAGAAACTTGGAAAATTCAGGATAGATGATTCCTTCAGGACCACTTGTGGGTGTCGTGGTACTGGGAGGGTGGACAGAGGATGGAATGGAAGGAGGAAATCAATTGCAGGGATCTACATATTTACTCTCTGGAGTAGGACAGCAGGGAAGTTGGTGAAGGGACACATTGGAGAGAGTATGATATGAAAAAGTAATAATAATTTGTAAATTATTAGGAGTTCATGGGGGAGGGGGAATGGGTAGGAAGGGGAAATATGGGGAACTGGTATTGGTGACCTAAGTGGCGGGAGGATCTTTCAGGAGTGATGATGGCAAGAGATGTGCAAATGTGGTCTGCATACAATTGACATATGTATTGATCGTGATGGGAGTTTTATGATCCCTCAATAAAATTATATATATATGTATGTGTGTGTGTGTGTGTGTGTGTGTATAAAAGAAGAAAGCAAAGCCAGACTGGCAATAATTCAAGTGTCCAACAAGCAACATAACAACTGGTTTATGATAAATAAGAAACATCTTTTACTGATTGGAATTACAAACTGGTGAAATGATTTTGGGATCTGAGCATATTGCCAAGACATAATAAAATTATAAATTATGTAATCATGAATAGTTCAACTCATGATGTACATTTAACAACATTCTCAAAAAAGTTTAAAAGAGATTTCTTTTAAACATGCTTTTTACATTATTAATGAAGGTTGTGGGGATCAGAAGAAACCTTAGAATCTCTCACAGTTGAATATATTTCAACTAACAGGATTCCAAATGCTTAGACATGAGTTTTCTTTTTACCAAGGATGCTTCCATTCCAGATCAAAAGACTTAGTTACTCAACCTAATGAGTCTCACCTATTGCCATACTGTGAAATTATTTTAAGAAACTACTCATATCCAACCACAGAAACTAGATTCTACTATATCCTCTTGTTACTGATGTCTATCTCCCAAAGATTAATTCCATTTCCAAATGAAACTATTTGTGTTGCACTGAATACATCAAATTTGGGGCAGTTTTCTTGATTAGTGAAGTTTTGCTTGATTTTATCAACCCACTTCTGTGTGTCTGGTTTTTAGTTATCTAGTACCCTTTATGATGAATGATCCCTCCCTCATCAAATTGATTAATAGGGGACAATAAAGAAAAGAGTGAATTAATTGTGGATGTACAGCATGGAGTCTTATACAACACTTCAGAGAACTAGGTCAAATATACACATGGCAAAGAAAATGGACCCTGTAAATTCATTGTACATATATGCAACATTGATGTAATATTGTGAACCAATTATGCAGCTATTGTAAGAATCGATATAAGCAAAAAGGATACTCAATATTATTAGAAATATAGCTAATGGAAGCAGAAAAATTGGGGCTGGGGCATGAAAACAGATATAAATAAATGATAGGTAGATAGATATGATTGTAATTGCTATATGCTGGGTATAGTTTTATGCAAATTAACTTTTGACAATCTCAAAACAATCTTAAGTTTGAAACTGTTATCTTCAATTTACAATGGGAAAACTGAAGCATATAAATGCAAAATAAATAGCTCCAATTAATACAGATAAAAAGCTAATAAATAAAATATGCTGACCAATGATGATAAAGGACTAAGACTTGGGAGAATGATTAGTTCATTTCTCTCTAAAGTTTAATTTTAAAAATCAACAGAATGCACAGAAAAAACTACATGTGAATTATGTTTCTTCATAGTCTTTGTAGTAATTATAGAAGCTTAATATGGCTTTCATAGTAATTAATATAATATAGCTGAAATAAAAGGATAATATAACAATATATAAAATAACATGAAATTTTATTTTGCTTTCAAATAACACTGTAGAGTTTAATATTCTAGGACAGCTAGGGTAATTAATCTTATCTCAATTTAAAGTTTTCCATTTTGGATCTCAAATTTTTATTACCGTAAATTTTCCTTGATATATTTTTATCCTTTGCCTCCAAACCAGGAGGATGATAAAAATTCTTTGGGAGTCTATATTTATCTCTCTAAGGATATAGTTGAAATATTATAAACATTACCTCAATTCGCTACCAATAATCATTATATGATCAAATGTTTGCATCTAGCTATAAATTGGAAATTATACTCTCTATTGGGTAGCTATTTTTACAAGTGTTAATAGTTTGGGATTCCATTAAAATGCTTAATGCAAAGATAGACTTTGGTAAATAATTAGCATTGATTGGAGCAGGCCTCAATTTGGAATTAAAAATCACATATTACATATATCTTCCATTGTCTCATGACATGATCTATTTCAGATTGTACAGCAAAAATTTGTTTGTTTCTGTTTCTTTTGATTGTGGCTTGCCATTTGTCCTTTTTGTTGCCTGGTAACTAAACAACTTATATGTGGCAGCTTCACAAAAGATTCGTTTATTTATTTATTTTTTTTAAGGAAACTCCTTGAAGGAAAGTGGATGCTATTTCCATGGAAAATTGCCACTTTGTAATTCAATAAACATAAAAATTATTTGATTACAAATAGCATCATTTGAAGAGCCCTGGGGGCAAGAGGCTAAGTGATTGGCTCAGAGCCAAAAAGTCCAAGATTGAACAAGCCCACAACCTCCTCATAGAAGAAATATGTGGCAATGTATTTTTCTTGAATATTTACAGTCTTAGAAATTCCTATGAGGGACACTGTACTCTACTATTGTGCAACTATTATTCAAAATTCATTCAAAAACAATGGATTTGGTTTTGTTATTGTCACAACATTCCCACATTCCTCAGTTTGAAAAGAATATCTACTGGACTATAGATCAAAACAGATTCTAGCTATTTTGTGCTCATTAATACTCTTAGTTGTAGGGTTAATATTAAGGGAATACATGAACAGAAGGACCCTCCTCAAGTACTCCCTCAATACAAGAACACCTTGGTCTAATAATTCAGCAGTCTGAAATGCTCGCCTTTCCAACAAAATCACTGAGGACAAATGTAAAAGCAAATGTGGTGAAGAAACCTGATGGTGCCTGGCTATCAAAAGATGTAGCACCTGGGGTCTTAAAGACTTGGAGATAATCAAGTGGCCGTCTAGCTAAGAAACAATAAAGCCCACATAAAAGGAGCACACAGGATTGTCCCAACATGATCACTGTGAACAAAGCGTTGCAATAGCAAAAGTGGAGCATAAGCAAAGCTGATGGTGCTGGGCTGTCAGGGGATGTAGAGTGTGGGGCCTTAAAGGCTTGAAAATAAACAAGCGACCATCTAGACGAGAAGCAACAAAGCTCACATAGAAGAAGCACAGCAGCCTGAGTTACCATGAGGTGTGGAGGGGATCAGCTGTCAGGCATCAAAGAACAAAAAATCTATATCATAGTGAATGAGGGTGAGTGCAGAGTGAGGACCCAAAGCCCATCTGAGGGCAACTGGACATTCCCACACAGAAGGCAGCCAAGGTACAGTATAGCAATGATGAAATATGCAAAGTTCCACTAGTTCTTTAATATTTTCTCCTCTCTCCACTAACATGATCCCAGTTCTAATAGATTCAGCTAGACCAGAGGATGTACACTGGTACAGATAGGAACTGGAAATCCAGGAAATCCGGTCCAGCAGAAACCACTCAGACCAGTGGTGAGAGGGGCGATAATGGGAGAGTAGAGGGAAAGTGGGGTGAAAAGGAAGAACAGATTGTATATGGCTTCCTCCCTGGGGGATGGACAGTAAAGAAGTGGGTGATGGAGTTGTAGGATGGTGCAAGCTATGACAAAATAATAATTTATAAATTACCAGATGTTCATGGGGGGAAACATAGCAGGGAGGGGAAAAATGAGGAGCAAATACCAGGGGATCAATTGGAAAGCAAGTGTTTTGAGAACAATGAGGGAAAGAAATGTACAAAAGTGCTTGGCACAATGGATTGTGCTAAGAGTTGTATGAGTCCTAATAAAAAGATTTAAAAACTAACTCCGGGTAGACTAGCGAAACAAATTCATAGACACACATATGGATATAAGGGTAAGATTTATATACAAAAGGAATGGAACATTGAGAAAGCATCCCAACCCAGTCCAGTTCAAAGTCATAAGTCTGATATTAACCCATATGCCTGATATCAGTCTATAAAGTCTCCTTCTGACTCACGAAGTCACACATCAGTGGGTGCAGAATCTCAGCACTGACAGGGGTTTCCCCATGGCTCCTCACTTCCAGGGCTCAGGGTCCATCAACAGCATCCAGTGGTGGTAGAAGCAATTCAGCACTGCCAAGGGTCTCCATGTGGCTTTTCCAGCTTCAGAGGCCTGGTTCCATCAGGATAAGGCCATGTGGCTTCTCCCCCAGCTCCTCGGACACTGCCACCTTGTCTTGCCCATAATTCATTGTCTTGGAGACTAACTCCCAACAACTAAGGAGATAGCTTCTCATCTCCATGAGGGAATAGCACGAGATTTCCCAGATGTCCCAGGAGAAAGCCATGCCCACACGGAGGCCTCATTGGCTACTCAATGGCTCCCTCCAGATTAACAGGTTAGACTCAACCCCTGCATCTCAATCATGAAATTAATAAAAGCAAATGACCTCCACAACCTTTAGTTAATTAAACTTATTCTAATTCTGTATATTCATTGAAATTTATATAGAGAAATCTACCCATTAATTGAAGCAAAATCTATGAGAATCAAACCCTGACTATGGGTATATACCACCTTATTTTCTAGACAATCTCAAAGATAAATTGGATTCATTCAACACATAATGAGTCAATGAATCACTCAATGACCTCTGTCAATGACTGAAATCCAGCAATGCTGTGGAATGAACATAGAGATATAATATGAGAAGAAAGTAAAAGATAATTTAAAATGCATTTTTTGTCTAGGTAATGTGAGTGGGAAAAATGATGAAGTAAAAAATCTGAACAAAATATTCCAAAAATGGTTTGAAAAGATAGAGAAAATTGTCTTTTCAAAATGCACCAATATGTGCCATAAAAATAAAAGTGAAAATCAACATTGAAGAAAAGTATAGGCAAAATACTAAACAATGTAGGAACCCTACAAAGTAGATGGAAAGGATATTCACTCCCTATACCAATACGAATTATTTGTTGAAATATTTCCAATGCTAGTGTGATATTGAAAGAAAACAATCCAAGCTTCACTGAAGGAATGGAGAAAAACGAGCCTCCAGAATCTGGGGGAGATTTATGATTCCCAGATTTCGGAGATGGTACAGAGTGTTGACACCATTTACTGTTGTATGAAAGGCTAGAGGTTTGAGTTCAGTTAAACACATGTCCGAAGAAAGCTCTGGTGATCAACTTAGAAAACCCAGCCATTTGAGTTTTCTACCAAGTATGGAATCACTATGAGTTATTTTGTTATTGACTCAATGGCAATCAGCTTTTGTTGAAATCATGAGGGATGCAGAGTTAAAAGAAGAAATATAAAGAATCAACCACAACAAATTCTGCTGTGTTCTGCCAGTCGTGTCCTTGGTGGATCCCAACAAGCGATCATCTATTAATGGAGCCATAACCTTATATTTCAAAGGTTAGTACTTTTCCTCAAACATATCCAGGCAAACACCAGTAGAAAATTAACTTAGCCCAAGAAAAATAAGCAGAAATGGCATAGCATGCTTTCAACAAGAAAATATTGTAGTGGTATTTTACTTGTGTATAATATGAATGATACTGTTCAGTAGTTTCACCATACTGTTGACTCACCTTTCTTTGGAATCGACACAAGTGTAGGTCTCTTCTCCACCAAATCCTTGGCATAGACAAACGAGCACTTCCAGAGTTGCTTTTCATTTTCTGAAACATCTTAACTGATCCTCTGTCAGTTCCCAAAGCTTGGTTTTTTATTAATACATAAATTATTCATTTATCCATTTACTCTAACAAGGGGGAATCATATACTGACATATAATAAAAGTAACATAACACCAAACAAAGATGAAATGTCTGCCCAAAATAGAAAATACCTCAGTTCTGAAAATAAGAAAAGTTATTACCAAAAAATGTTCCCAACTTTTCAGAGCCGAATAGCCAATATCTATCTCATAGTTTATCTGCCAATCATTATGTGAAGAATTTTCCATTACATTATTTTTATTCCATTCAGCTCATTTATAATTAATGAGCCTTATCACTTAAGCCAATAAAATGCTACTCTCTAGGACTCCTTCCAAGAATTTGAGGTTCCCTTGCCATTTATAACATGTTTTGTTTTCTAACTGAGGAGATTTCTGTATCAAGTATCATGTTAGCTCCAAATTTCAGAGGCATCGTTTTCTACTTCATGATATTCGGAATTGAGCTTTGAAAACCACATTAATGCTGGACCCACTCGTTCCCTCTTTGGTAATTAGGAGCATTTGTGAGATACTGCAAGAAGGAGGGAGGTATAAGGAACTCTCTTATTCCTATTTGTTTACACATCACCTCATGCCAACAATAGAAGGCTTAAACTCCAATCTCAGAAATCTAGATCACAATGCCATGGGACCTTAAGATGTGCTTCCACTAGGTGTGCAGTTGGCCCTACTGAAGGGTTAAACCCCTCCTGTAAGCATCTCAATATTGCCAAGTGCAATTTCTGCTCTTTAACTACCCAATTCTGATGGCAGTAACTGATTTTTGCATTTAAAATTATTTAATCCTTAACATTTTATGGAAGTGTTGGGAAATTCCAATTCTAACAGAATAGCAACTTTTATCTGACATTTTTTTCCTTTTAAATAACTGAAAAACAACTTGTTTGGGATATATTTATTAGTCACTGACTAATATTTTACCTCCAGAAAATTATGCCATACTAAAATATATAGATTGATATAGGTGAAATTATAAACTAAGGATAGCTATTCTTAATATATTTTTTAAAAAACACTTGTATTGGGGATTCTTACATGTCTTATCACTATTACTAATATTTTATCTATTTCCTCCCTTTATTTTTTGTAAATAGCTTTTGTCTGGTTCTAACTTGATAGGAATAAATAAATAGATAGGTGCTTTTCTTCAAAAGTTCATTTTACATGAGCTTTCATCTAATCAGAGAAGTGTCTATGAAAACTTTAATTTATATAGTGGTCACATACTTTATAAAAATATAAACAAAACATTCTGAAAGACAAGTCAAAGATACAGACAGAATTTTTCTAGGTAAAACTGTTTCTGAGTACAGAGAAAGTCAGTGAGACTTCTAGTTAGAAGTTCCACATCATATATGGATCAGAGAAGTCAAAAACAAAAGTTTCAAGGGCTTGTACTTTGAGTTCTAGATTATTTTCAGCTGCAATAAAATTGCCTCAGTCTAGTGCTTCTATGTGTTATGTGCTACCTTGTATTATAGTTGCATTTTTACCAGACAACTCAAGAGTCTCTGAATCTACAAAACTGAACTTTCAAAGGTCAGAGAAAAATACAAGGGACTTCAAAATGTATTGATAAATTGTATAATAAGCAATAGAATTTTTAATTCTTCAACAAAGTTTGTGAAGCATTGCATATAATGCCCCGCTTTGTTGGTGTCATTTAAAGACTGAATCAGTAGAAAATAAGCCAATAAGTTGACACACAATTTTATTGAAACAATAAATTTTATAAACACAAAACTGGCTGTTTCTAAAATTAGATTATATAGAATTATGAAAAGGATAAAATATTTGAAAAGCTGACTACCATTGGTGTTTCATTGCAGACTTTGACATATTTCTCTTCACAGTGGCACAAGAAAATAAACACATAATAAGTTGCCTCCTTTTCCTCTAGCTTATTTGTCCCTATCAACAGTCTCTAAGTTCTGGGTATATAATTCAGCACGAACTTTCATTTTTCATTTTCAAAAATAAGCTCTTCACACTAAAAATGGTGATGTACATAGGCTTGATTGCAGAACTCACTGGAGAAATGAAGGAGATTATTTATATTTCTTGCCCAACAGTGAGCAAAATAAACAAAACAGTAAAGCATAAAAACCTCCATTACAACCTTTCTCTCTCATATACAGTACCATATTTAATTATACAACAATTCACATGTATTTTTCTCTGTCCTTTCATGAACATCCATCCTTTTCCTTCTAAATAATCTTCATAAATTTTGTCAATTTGCTTTCTGCAGCAATATTTTTCTTCCCTCACTGATATGCCTAATTTTCATGCCAAGCCCATTTTGCAGAACTAAGTGATTATGATTTAGTAATGTCTGACTTCTTTAGAAAGCAACTTATGAAACCCTGGTAACAACCATATATACTAAGTATAAGCCGACCTGAATATCAGCTTAGACACTTAATTTTACCACAAAAATTGCATTTAAAATCTGCTTAAAACTTGGCTTTTACATGTGTATATATGGTAGTTGCTATTGTATATCATTCTTTCTAAAAAAAAAAAACCAAAAAACCTTCCCACAAAGGAATATTGACCAGTATATTTTTCTATTATTCCAGAAAATAAAGGCTTCAACTTTTTTGACACAGAAAGCTATGCAATAAGAGAGATTAGCCAAAAGCAGCTATAAAGCCAGACAAATCAATTGGGAGCTTTGCTAGAATTAAAAGCAACAGAAACAAATTCTATTATATACCCACTCATATAATAGTGGAAATCTATGAGTGGATAATTGGCCAGGCATAAAGGTTGAACAAGTGTGGAAGGAAGAATAAGAGGATACCACAATATATGTGGTAGTGGATATTTGTATACATGGATTTACTTTGCTGCAAATATATTTATTAATACCTGAAACCTAATGAACTAAAAATTTAAAGCTTTAAGTTGAAATATTGAAAGATTCTGTTGAACAAAACATTGAACAATTCAGGAAGCATCAAAAGAAGACAGAAAAAATACACAGTCACTGCACCCCAGAGAAACTTTCAACATTCAACTGTTTCAAAAGATTCCATATGTATAAGAACCAATGATACTGAAGGAAATTTTCAAAAGGCATTAGAGAAAACTAAGTCTCCTAAAATTGATGCAATACCAACTGAACTGTTTTAACAAGTTAATGAAGCACTGACAGACCTCATTGATCTAGGACAAAAAATATGGACGTCAGTTACTTTGTCAACAGACTGGCAGAGAGCTATGTTTTTATCCATTCCTAAGGAAGGTGAACCAATAGATACTTAAACTATAAAACAATATCATTAATATCACATGCAAGTAAAATTTTGCTGAAGATCATCCAAAACCAGTTGCAGCTATACATTGCCAAGTTGCTGCCAGACAACAGATTCAAAAGAGAATGTGAAACAGGAGAGGTCATGGCTGATGTCAGGTGGATCTTGGCTTAAAGCAGAGATGTGTACTTGTGCTTTATTGAGTAGTCAAAGGCATTCAACTGTGGGTTATAAAAAAACTATGTATAGCCTTGAGAATATGGAAATTTCAAAACACTTGATTGAGCTCATATGGAACCTCAACAAGGATCAAGAGGAAGCAGTGAACATAGAACAAGTGAATACGGCATGGTTTAAAATCATGAAAAGTTATGTCAGGATTGTATTTTCTCACCATACAAGCAGAAAAAAGTCTGCATCAGATGAATGGCAGTGTAACTCAAATAGAACAGAGTCATGACCTCTCAATCATTTCCCAGACTTGAGCCCAATGACAGATACACAATAAATGAATAAAGGGAAAATTGAGTGCCCTTGAAGATTTTGGAGGGTATATCAGTAGAGATTCCCCCCATAAACTCATTCAATTCATCTATTTCGTGTGTGTGTGTGTGTGTGTGCGTGCGCTTGGGGGTGTGTAGAGAAACAGAGAGGGGGAATAAATCTGTCCCCTTATTATGGAGGGCAGTATCTCTACACTCTGCTGCCTCAGAAGCAAGCCAACTTTGTGTCCTTTCCACAAGGTATCACACTATCCATTAGAGTGATGGCATTATCCTGCTTGACTTATTAAGGGAGAATGCTCAATTACTCTAAATTTACTTGTAAACCATCTGTCTTTACTGTTAAAGGCATTCATGGTTTCAACTCCTGGGGGCCCTATGTGTAATAGAATGCATTATGGCCTGATTCTGGGCCATCCTCACAATTGCAATTATATTTGAGCCAATAGTTTCAGCCACTGAACACTCTATTCTGCTGAGGTATTTTCTCTTTCTCACTGCCATTCTACTTTACCGAACACAATGTTCATAATTCTATCAATGTCTTGCTGTCCTTACTTCTAAGGAGCAGTCTCGAAGTACTTCTTCCAAATAGATCTATTTGTTCTTTTAGTGATGCATGGTTTCAGTATTCTTCTCCAGCCCCGTAATATAAATGTATTAATTCTTCTTTTATCTTCTTTTATACAATGTGCAATTTTCACGTGTAGCTGTCTGATTTTCCCATGTGTATAGAGATTTAAAATATGGTGGCAAACCTTATTCCTCAATGACATCCTTGATTTTAATAGTGTAAAGTGTCTTGAAGAGTTACCCAATGCAGTGAGCCCTTTTATTTCTTGACTGTTGCTTCGCTGAGCACTGTTATGGATCCAGGGAAGATGACATCCAAGAACAAGTATATCTTAGTGTTATATATTGGTTCAATTGTTTTTTCTGCATTGCTGCCCTGGTGGGTAGGAAGCCCAGCCTTGCTCCTGGAGAGCTGCTGCTGGTTTTGAACTGTCAACCTTTTGGGCCACAGTCCCGCACAACCACTGTGCCACTGGAGCTCAGGTTTATTGGTTCAATTTTGAGGATCAGTTTTTTCCCTGAGAACTCATTTATTTTTTTTTTTTTGGCATCACTGCCCTCTGGTGGGAGTACAGTTTTTCCCTAAATTAAAGTGCAAAGCATATCAAGGCTGCAATCCTAATCTTCATCAGCAAGTGCTTCAAGTTCTTCTCACTTTCTTTTTTTTTTTGTGGGGGGGATCACTTCCCTCTGGTGGGAGTGGGAGGCCCAGCCTTGCTCCTGGAGAGCTGCTGCTGGATTTGAACCACCAAGTAGGTGGGCCGCAGTCCCGCACCCAACCACTCTGCCACCAGGGCTTAGCCCTTTTCTCATTTGCAATAAACAAGGTTGTATCATCTGAATATCACAGGTTGTTAAAAAAACCTTTTTTCTAATACCGATATAGAATGTGGTAGTCACCCAATCTGGTGTCAATTTGAGAATTAAGAGTATAGTGGTGGAGTCCACCCTGTCAATATGGAGTTAGTTAACCAACGAGACCTCTATGTGGACATGGCCTTCTCCTGAGAATTATCGGAAATCCAGCAATTCCTTCTTGGTGGCAGGAGACACTATCTCTCTCAGTTCACTCCCTTGGAGATGCTCTATTGACAAGGTTGACATGCTGGGAGACATAGCAGCTGACAAGATACATGAATGCAACCAGACCTCTGAAGCTGGAAAAGCCACAGAGAGACCCCTGCCAGTGCGGAGATGCTTACAACGCCACTGGATCCATAGAATTTCTACTCACTGGCTTGTGATCGTCCTGCATTGGACTTGCATTTGTATGTTTTTCATGGATCTGAAGAGAAGTTCATAGATTAGTATCTGACCTATTGGCTAATATCAAATTTATGGCTTTGGAATGCATTGGGCCGGATGTTTTCTTAGTCCACAATTACCCCTTATATAGACTCTTTCTTATATTCATATGAGTTTCTGTGAATTTGTTTCTCTAGTCTGCCCAGATTAACACACTGAATTTCATGCTGTTGATCCCTTCCCCCTTATTTGATATGTTCCACATCATCCAATATTTTGCCCATAGAAACTTTCATTCATGCAACTTGCAACCTGAACTTTTTATTTAGTTTTTCCAACTTGATGTGTGCAAAATATCTTCTTCCCTTTTTGGTTTTCTAACCCAGTTATGTGTTCATTTAATTAGTATACCTTATTTTGTTTCTCGAGATGCCCTTTGTCCTATTCTGTTCAGCTGTCTCATTTAATCATTTCCTCCATTTCCTTTATCTACTTGCGGCAGATTGGCTATTCTAGAAAAGCAAAACCAATGATGCTTGTATGTGCAGTAATATAGAAAGAGATTTATATAAACAGGTCGTTTACACAATCATAGAAGTGGGTATGTCCAGTCCACTTCGCAGCTGTAGATCAGACGTAAGCTGCAGTGTTCTCCTGATCCATGTGCCGTCAGGAACTGACAAGTAGGAGGGAAGATGCAGCAGAAGAACTACATGCCTGAAACAAAGCTAGCCCACATGTGAGTTATGAAAGAGAGAAAGGGAGGGGGGGGGG